>JAZHYW010014066.1:0-15832 GCA_037355805.1 Ixodes ricinus
CTTCTCGGGCGATCCGGCTATTCATTGTTATAGTTGCCCTTGTGATAATAAACTGGAAAAAACGAATATTCTGGGGAACTTAAGAAGAAAATCATGAGAGTATTTTATCAGTAGGCTGTATAGTTGCCGCCGTTTATTTATGTCAAAAATCGGCGGATGGTTTCCGGTGCTTATTTCTTTTCAAAAGGCCGGTGCATTTCGGTGAATTGTCTCGTGCACACGCTTAAAATGACTTTTATTTACGGATAAAATCGCTAATGTAGACGAACCTTCAAGACGTGAAAATGTTCAACTTTTATTTACGCCTCATACGCAGTGTTCTTCACGGGTCATTATTCTAATATACGCGTACGCATGCATACATTCCAAGGCTCACATCTGTCATTCCCGCCCGCTCATTTTTGTTAACGACGCGTTATTTCGAGAGCGCGCGCTCTACATTTGCGATAGATACGGGAAGTCCCAAAATGTCCAGAGAGGCTTGGGAGAGTACTGGCCAGTCTGGCGAATGCAACTTCTGGACACGTTTCAACCCAAACAATATGAAAGACACTTCAAACCACCCAACTAGGGTGTACAAAGAAGGAGGGCAACCTTCAACAATCGACAAGAGGGCGCAACAAGGACACACTTTTGGTAAATATACTGAAGGTCGAAGTAATTAGCATTGACAGAAAAAAAAACACATCTCGATTACGAAGAGACCTTTGAAAACCTAAGCGACGATTGCGAAACAAAAAATTGAAAAAAAATTCACGAAAAACAAAAACGTTCTTTGTGAAACAAAAAACTGCCTTTTGCAAGGAAATATTTGAAAACAGGTGTTTTCCGGTTTTAACCGGAATGCAACGGTGACAGATGCATAAATGCCCCGGCTGTTCATATAACAGATAAAGATTTTGAATTCCTGCTTGAGAAGCCCGATTGGGTGTATAAACTAAAGTGGTGAAGCGGGCGAGTTGGTTCATGACATAGAAAATCTAAAAGCGCTAACAAAAAGAGGACAAAAAGTAAGGCGAACAGGGCGGGCGCTTACTCTGAGTGTGAGAGTGTTTTTATTGACGCGTGGTGATGAGTGACGCCACCGAGTGATTCAGTGTATTTTTATCAGAGGTTGTTTGCTTTAGCTGTTTTCAAATAAATGTTCAGTTGAGAATAAGCCCTCGTCCTGTTTGCATTCTTGTTTTGTCCTCGCCTTTGTTAGCGCTTTTATATTTTATGGGTCTGGAGACAGTTTGTGTTCTTGCTTGAAACAGTCTGTTAAAAGCAGTGCTTCTGCAGTGTGTTTTATTTCATGTCATTGTCTCTTGGCGCGTTTGTGAAAAGGAACGAGGTACCAACTAGCCAATCTCTCACTAACAAGAAAGACGAACACCTAAGGAGAGCTAAAAGTATTCAGAAGGCTATCTTCTGTTTAGACGTATTGTTTTTATTCGTTGCTGTTGTCAAATTGTTGAGAGCTATAAGCAATTAAAAACAATTATTTCAGGACGAAACATTTATGGTCGAGGCAGATTTGTACAAACCACATGGGTGATTATCTACGAATACATGAAAGTATTTTAGACACGCTTTTAGATGCGAAGGTAAATATCTAATTGAATCTGTAGGAGGTCACGAAGCTGACGTACAGGAAAAAGGCACCCTGCTCCACGTCAGCGATTCCACTGAGACTCGCCGAAAATAGGACATTTGACAAAGGCATCCTGTTTAGCACGCGATACCTCAGAAGATCTATTCAAAAGAAACGAAAGTTTATCACGAAAAAGCACGCAACCTAGATGTGGATAGTGTCTTAACTTCCAAAAATTACCTGGAACTTTAGGCATTAGTGCGATCGGAAAATAATGAAACTCTCCTACGTGGACGGTCTCAATCAATCGCTCTCACCAAACGCGTATTTTTGGAACTCAGTTTCTCGAGCTCCTTTGTTTCCTTTTGAAATGCGCAAATGGCGCTGGAGCAAACGCGATTGTTTCATCCATCTTCGCACAGCGAGCAAGTAATAAGCATTAATCGAAATTGAAAAACTTGTTCGAGATAATAAGGACGCTACTCGTAGAATTGAACCGAGGCGTATTTTTGGCTTTGATCAAGAGCGACTTTTCAAAGTGTTCCTCCTAAAACATTTTTCGCGCTATAGTCAATGCAAGCTTCGTTCTTACCAACGTAGTGGTATCCAAATGCTCTTGCATCATTACTGATGCCATTTTAGACCCAGCGGTCAAAGGTGAGCCATCTAGAATTACCGTATTGGAACCATATCTAACTTATGGGAAAAATATCGGAAGCAGAAAAAAAAGGCTCGACGTACACTTGAGCACTTCTTATGAGTTGCCAATGCGAAAGCCAGAATGTCATTCTTGCGCGCGCTCTCGTGAAGTGGCCACCCCACGCTGACATCGACTGTTGAGGGAGGAGGAAGGGAGGAGGAAGGAGGAGAAGGAGGGGAAGAGGAGGTGGAGGATGAAGAGGAGAAAGAGGAGGGAGGAGGGGAGGAGGAGTAGCAGTTAGGATTAAAAGGTGAAGAGTAATAGGAGGCGTCAGAGCCGCATATGTAGAGATTTGGTCAATGGGAGGCGCGGGCAGTGCCAGGGCGTGCGCCAAACTCGGAAAGAGGGCTTGGCATGCTCTCTCGACCAACCAGAAGCCGAAAAGAATCCCCTAGCGGTGGTAGCGAGAAACAGTTCTGATCAAAGGTCTATGTTCGTAAATGGTTTTAATAAGCGCGTAAGAGTGAAGTGTAGTAACTCTTTCTGGTTGAAAATAGGGCGCACGTGTTGTTTTGATCATAATCATGCAGAAAGATGTAATAAACGAATGCGCCGCTCAACTCTGTTTTGCTCGGACAGAGTGTGACCGCTCGGACGGCAGATTACCGGCACTCGGCGCTTGGCATACGAATTATGTCGATCGTTCCGCTAGTCGCACTCTTCCACCATCATTTTGGATGAGCGTGATTGAAACATCAAGTGTACCATATTTGCAGTCATCGAGAGTTACTCCAATGCAGTTATCAGGTTTGTTTCTCGCGACCACCGCCAGGGTATAATTTCCGGTTTCTGGTTGGTCACATTCGAATTTCTGAAGACGCCCTGGAACACGCCCAGCCCGCTTTCGGCCAATGGCGCCTCCTCATTTGTCTCCTATACTTCCCAACGAATGGCCAAACTCTCTACATATACGGCTCTGGGAGGCGTATACCCTCCCCTCAGTTACCTTCCCTCCTCCTCCTCAAGAGCTGCGCTCTAATTCGGCGTTACAGGGTGCTGTAAACGTCTTTAATTTTTATTAAGACATTCATCTCTTTCACCCGTAAAAATCAATTTTAGTCAAATAAAAGCAACATTCTTGTAAAGTTATAAATAACTTACGTAATCCCCAAGGAAAAAGCGCGCCTAAAAACGGCGGGCATAAAAAGCGCAGGAGCAGTTCATTCTGTCATTAATGTGCGTGGGGCGTGAATCTGTTCCTCTATGAGATATTTCAAGAAAATAAAGGGCGCGCACAGTGGGTGCGTAACATTAAGTGTAGGAGATGCAATGTCTGAAGCCCTCAGCCGAGCGAGCAAAAAAACTAATAATATTTCGCAGTCCTTTATTTTGGCGGTACCTACCGACACGTATATAGGTTCTCGGGCTGGGTAACGCTAGCTCAAGAAGCAAGAAAAAAAGAGCGGCTATTAACTTCCTTGGTTAGTAACCGTTACCAACACTCCCGTTACTTACTTCCGTTACTAAAAGGTAAGTAACATATGTTACTAGCTGTTACTGACCTAAGTTTAGTAAGTACTACAAGTTTTTGACTAAATGTTTTGTCACTCAGGTGCGTTAGTACGACAGAGTGACACTGCAACGTATTGCGACGTACGTATTGTTATGACAACGGCTGCGTCGGATCGATAAAAATGGTGTAAAAACCGCGTATGTTTATTGTAGTAGGTTGGATCGCGGATCGAGGCTTGCCTTGCTGGGGTCGAGTGGCACCACCGGCAGCCATCACTTGACACCAGCTGATGCATGAGTCTCTATGGGAAAAACGACAAAAAGTGCCGTTTCCCCCGTTCCTATGTTGTTTTCGTCACTGAATTGTTTTGGCTGCTTTTCTGGAAGCTTGTCAAATAGCCCCTGCACAAACATATTAAAACTGACAGCTCTCACAGTTCTTACAAATAAAAGTTTTGTGGTCAAAAAGTGACTCATCTGGGCGAAAACTGTAGTGCTGCTCAATGTTACAAGAGTTATGAAGTAACCACGAAGTCGGTTTTGAGGAGTTGAGTTAAGAATACGACAACCTTGAAGGCTTTGCTACGCGGAATCGGCTCATTCTCGGAACGCCGCTGTCAAGATGGAAGTTTTTTGGCATTTGTCAACTTGTGGGATTCCCCGTGGACGGTGTTACTGACAACAAGTTCCTTTGTTTACTCCCTCACGAGAGCAAGCTTGCCAGCTCAGGTGCGGGTGCTCCGGCATCGTTCGATTTTTTTAATCGGCGTTCCAAACGCTTAAAAAGTGCCGATTGGATCTCCAGACACCCGATATATTGAACGAACTGGAGCGTGCAGCCAGAATCAAACATGTAGCCGAACTGAAGCATCCAGCCAAATTAAAATTTCTAGCCATATTGAGGATTTAGACGAACTTGAGCGTGCAGCCGAATCGAAACATGTAGCCGAACTGAAGCGTCCAGCCAAATTGAGACCTCTAGCCAAATTGAGGTTGTAGTCGGACTGGAGCGTGCAGCCGAATCGAAACATGTAGCCGAACTGAAGCGTCCAGCCAAATTGAAACTTCTCGTCAAATTGAGATGTAGACGAACTGGAGCGTGCAGTCAAATCGAAACATGTAGCCGAGCTGAAGCGTCCAGCCAAATTGAGACTTCTATCCAAATTGAGGTTGTAGTCGAACTGGGGCGTGCAGCCGAATCGAAACATGTAGCCGAACTGAAGCGTCCAGCCAAATTGAGACCTCTAGCCAAATTGAGGTTGTAGTCGAACTTGAGCGTGCAGCCGAATCGAAACATGTAGCCGAACTGAAGCGTCCAGCCAAATTGAGACCTCTAGCCAAATTGAGGTTGTAGTCGAACTGGGGCGTGCAGCCGAATCGAAACATGTAGCCGAACTGAAGCGTCCAGCCAAATTGAGACTTCTAGCCAAATTGAGGTTGTAGTCGAACTTGAGCCTGCAGCCAAATCGAAACATGTAGCCGAACTGAAGCGTCCCGCCAAATTGAGACTTCTAGCCAAATTGAGGTTGTAGTGGAACTGGGGCGTGCAGCCGAATCGAAACATGTAGCCGAACTGAAGCGTCCAGCCAAATTGAAACTTCTAGTCAAATTGAGGTTGTAGTCGAACTTGAGCGTGCAGCCGAATCGAAACATGTAGCCGAACTGAAGCGTCCAGCGAAATTGAGACCTCTAGCCAAATTGAGGTTGTAGTCGTACTGGGGCGTGCAGCCGAATCGAAACATGTAGCCGAACTGAAGCGTCCAGCCAAATTGAAACTTCTTGTCAAATTGAGGAGGTAGACGAACTGTAGCGTGCAGCCAAATCGAAACATGTAGCCGAGCTGAAGCGTCCAGCCGAATTGAGACTTCTAGCCAAATTGAGGTTGTAGTCGAACTGGGGCGTGCAGCCGAATCGAAACATGTAGCCGAACTGAAGCGTCCAGCCAAGTTGAAACTTCTAGCCAAATTGAGGATTTAGACAAACTTGAGCGTGCAGCCAAATCGAAACACGTAGCCGAACTGAAGCGTCCAGCCAAATTGAAACTTGTTGTCAAATTGAGGATGTAGACGAACTGGAGCGTGCAGCCAAATCGAAATGTGTAGCCGAACTGAAGCGTCCAGCCAAATTATACTTCTAGCCAAACTGAGGTTGTAGTTTAACTAGGGCGTGCAGCCGAATCGAAACATGTAGTCGAACTGAAGTGTCCAACCAAATTGAAACTTCTAGCCAAATTGAGGATGTAGACGAACTGGAGCGTGCAGCAGAATAGAAACATGTAACCGAACTGAAGCGTCCAGCCAAATTGAAACTTCTAGCCAAATTGAGGATGTACACGAACTGGAGCGTGCAGCCGAATCGAAACAAGTAGCCGAAATGAAGCGTCCAGCCAAATTGAAACTTCATGTCCAATTGCGGATGTAGACGTACTGGAGCGTGCAGCCAAATCAAAACATGTAGCCGAACTGAAGCGTCCAGCCAAATTGAAACTTCTAGCCAAACTGAGGATGTCGCCGAACTGAAGCTTGCAGCCTAATCGAAACATAAAGCCGAACTGAAGCGTCCAGCCAAATTGAAACTTCTAGCCAAACTGAGGATGTAGCCGAACTGGAGCGTCCAGCCGAATCGTAGCATGTAGCCGAACTGAAGCGTCCAACCAAACTGAAACTTCTAGCCAAATTAAGGATGTAGACGAACTGGAGCGTACATCCGAATTGAAACTTATAGCCGAATCAAGGCAATAGCCGAATTAAGGCTTCAGCCGGATTGGGATGACACCGGTGTAAAGTAATGGCCGCCAGTGGTGCCACCATCGGGTTCCCTATAATCTACTACAATAGAGGTGTTAAGAGCAGTTCTGTTGGAGACGACGCAGCTGTGTCCATAGCAACCCGTACATCACAAGCCGTTGCACTCGGTAGGACTCGACGAACTGTGTGAATCGCCCTTGAGATGTTTCACTCTGAACACAGGCAATGAGCCAATCAGAAGCGTCGAGGGTTTGCATGCGCCGGTTAAACCAATCACGCACAGAAGAAGGCCTTTTGGCTTTGACTCAGATAACGATACCCGATAGTCCGCCTTTGCGCACGCATCGTATCGTTATCGGGGGAGGTATCGGAACTCTGCATTGGCTCTATCTGAAGCTTTCTTATTTAACGTCCCGTAATTTTGTATTACTTAATTCAGTGTTGGCGGTAACAGCATTACCGGTAACGGGTTACGTTTTTCGCTGACGTTACTTTTTCCAAACAGTAACATACGTCACTTACTTCGAGTAACGGGGTTACGTTACTCGTTATTTTTTCTTCCCAAGGCTTAAAAAAAATTGCGCTTACATTTTTTTTTCATTTTTCTAGTCGCCAAGTTATGTGAATTTCTGACTTTTTAGCGTTTTGTTTTGCGTTTTTTTTGTGAGTACTTAGGTGAAACCGTACAAAAAATATCAAGTAATTATGTTCAGTTTCTGCATAGACATAATGTTTTTGAAATATGGCGCTTATGCATGCATCTAATATCAAAAGAGTAAAACGTGTTAATTTATATTTACAAAAGTAATGTAAAAAAAAGTCCATTCATTTTTATCGGTAAGGCGTTACTTTTATATTCAAGTAAGGTCGGATAATAACGCGTTACATTTTTGTTTTAAATTAACAGGTAACGTATTTGGTTCGTTTTTTCGGTAACGCCTACAACATCCTGCGCAATCCATGAACCTTGAGCAATGTATCGCATGACGTAACGAGAAAAAGAAAATGTGTTTTAGTGGAAATAAGTGCTGAGATGATCACCGGCACAATGTTTGCAATAGCCCTTATTCATTATTAGCGCGATCTTTTGGCAGCTGAGCGAACCATCTGGGGAACAGCGTCATCTTTGACGCTTGACAGTCCTGACCGCCCGCCTCAGAACGGACCCCGCTCTCTCAGCGAAGCGTTCGTCACGTGTTCTTGATGGGTTTTTTTTTCTTTTGTCTATATAAGCGGTGTCGTTTGTTGGAGAACAAATTATGAATATTATCAACCTGAAGTTTGTTGCTGGTGATTTTACTTCGATTTTCTTTTTAAAGTATGAAATGCTTCGTAACGGAACCCTCGAATCTCAACATTTTGTTTGCTTGTCCATCCATTCGTCCATGCATTGCCCGTTATTTTACGTCAAAACTGACGTTACGTGACCCATACGTCGATCCAGTTTCATTCCTATATTTAGCTGTAAAATGTGCGTCTTGTAAAAGAAATTGAGTTCCCACGCTAGATTTACCTTGAAAATTGACGTCACCTGACTCGTCAAGACCAAAAACTCTGGGAGCAGCCATCGCTGCCCTAGACGACGTAGAAAAAAATTAGGAATCATCTTGGTCTTCCCGTAGATCATACTTCAAGTACAAATTACATATTTAATGCATGAAACATATCCGATAGAATGTAGATACTTGACGACACGTCATTTAATCTTACTTTTCGTAACTTACGATGTAGCGCTTCTGCAATCAAGGTTATTACCACGAGTGTCAGTAACAAACTTGGCGACCTGGAAACATTTTTTTGAATCGTTGAACATGCGCCTCGACGCATTACCGTTCTCTGAGACTTGGAGTTACGAACATGCTGAACCACCTTGCTTTAATGATTTTAAATATGCCAGATTAGCTCGACCTCCACACAATTTTGAATTAGGGGTGATACAAAAATTGACCTACTTAAATATAATCATTACGCAATAGTAAGGAATATTTTTTATCTGCTTGGGGATGTTCTAACGTTGTCACACTGCCCACCCAAGTGACATTAAAAACTTCTATTTCAATAGATATACGTAGAACTAATCTCAACGCTAGGGAACCCACATCTGGCATTTTTACACAAGATAGAATCGACCGCATGCCAGTTTTCTATATGACATTTTTCATTCCTAGCAAAAATACACGGAAACGCGACATTTACTCTCAGCGACGCAAAAATGAAGAATCACTGCAAACTTTGTGTGTCCTCCTCAAGCAAACAAACTGGAAGAACGTCTTTCTAGAACGTAACCCCAACTTTGCGTATGCACTTTTTCAAACAAATTTAAGCTGTGTCATGGCGCTGCTTTCCGCTTATAGAAACCTAAAAATAATCCACGAAAGCATTGTATCACAAATGACTTATTTAGAAAACAAAAATAGGATTTCGCATAATTTTATTTAATGTCGATACCAAAATCTTCGAATCGAATTCGAAAAGAACAAGACATAAATTGAACCTCTATCTTATAAAGAATATTATCAAAACATATTCTCAAGAGTTTACGATGAAACAAGAAAGATATGGGAAGCTGTAAACAAAATAAATGAGAGGAAAAGTCTCGCTCAAAGAAACGCAGCGTTCAAGGAACGTAAACTGTTGCTATCGACGGCAGGAAAGTGAGCGGACAGGAAATGTCGAATCTAATGAATATGCATTTTGTTGACGCTGGTTCACCAATAAAACGGGAAGACACTTCACAATGTTTTCTCATGGAGGCCACGACTTCATTATCACTTAAAATAATGCTATTACCAACTGCGCCATATGAGGTAAAAAGGCTTATAAATAAAATTAAAAAAAACAATGATGCCGTTGGCGTAGACGACTTCAAGCCAAGGTCTGTGAAATATGTCTCCCAACAAATATCTTATATGTTGTCGCATACAATCAATCGTGCTCTAGAAACTGGAATACTTTCTATCGAACTGAAAATAGCAAGAGTAATAAATGCGATGTAATAAATATATGGGCTAGCTAAGATACCGCCGCGCGACGCCCGTTTTCATCGCTCATGTGTCCCCTGCTTTATCAGCGTGTAGCCTAGCAGGCCCAACAGTCGCGTGCGGCTAGTAATATTGAAGTTAACGAAAAAGGAAACTATTTAATCGTGTTTGAACGTTTGTTACAACCTAAAAATGCCCCCATATTTTTTATCAGTTTCATGTTGTATCTCATAAACCCGCACTTGGTGCTTCAGTGGTTCAAGGATTTGCACTATAACTTGTAAAAAAAAAACAAGATAGAGAGAAAGAGAGAAAGAGAACATACGTGTGCATGGTTCTATATTCTACATGTAAACATTGAATATCCCCATTTAAGCAACACAGGCTATTGAGCCACGCGGCGTGACAGAGTTTTAGCAGAGAGTTGATCAGATAGGATACTGAAATTTAGACAAAAAGCGCCACGAAGACCGGAGGAGAAGGGATTTGTTGGCAAGATAAATGTAAGAAGGCAAAATATTATGGATACATTCTGATTCCTTGACGAACGTGATCAAAATACCTTGTTATTTTAATTGTTATTTTATTGACTCACTCTCGAAAATGCAGTTCTTGAGAATGGTGTAATCCGACGGGATTTGGGACATTTAGTTGAAGCAATTAAACTCTAGTAGGGAAACAGTGGGTGGGATTCCTCTATGACTTTTCTCTTAATGACTTGGTGTTTTACGGGATACAGCCAAACAAATAAAACTGTTCGATTCTTTATGGTCTTGTACTGGATGCCTGAAACCAATAGAAATAAAAAATGCAAACTCAAATGTTCTTCAGAGCAGTGCCAAGGCAAATTGCATAGAACAGCATTATTACTATTAATGAACAGATTCACGTTTATCTAATCAGATCCCTCTAGAAAACAAAAATACATTTGGTGCCTCTATGAAAGTAAATGGGTTCATACCGCTAACATTATAGCCATACACCGGCCACCAGTTTGTCAAAGGGGTCGCTCTTATTGTCACGAATGACAAGTGATGAGGCGGTGAATAACTGAAGAAACTAAACGTTTAATGGGGCGAACTTGTGCCCAAAAATAAAAAGGAAACAGAAAGATAACAGCAGAGCGTCGCGGGCGTCGAAGTCGGCGAAGCAGCAGAGTCGAACGCTGGGGCGAAACTGACTGCGGCTCGCCACGCGGAGCCCCTTATGTACATGCGTGGGCTTCTGGAATAATCGGCCCAGAAGGTTCGGCGTGTAGAACTTTCTGATCTCGAACAAGCAACACGGTTCTCGAATTTACCAGAACATTACATTAGATGTCAACAAAAAGGCGCCCCGCGGCCAGGAATCGAACCCTGGCTTTTCGCGTGGGAGGCAGGCGCTCTAACCGTTAGGCCACGCGCGCGCTGCCTACTTGGCAAGCTGCGCGCGCGGCATTACTCCCCCTTTAAAAAGTGCATCGCCCCGATGCAGCACAAAACAAAACAAAGCAAACAAAAATAACGGTAAACTAAAGAGTCATTTGGAACACATAAGGTCCACAGTCCTATCGAGCGTAGTACGGCTTCATGCGCACGACGTGGACGACTTCTGGTCGTGGAGGGCGGCGTGATGAAGTCCGTGTTCCGTCGGGCATCACCTCGTAGTTCAGATCCCCGAGTCGACGAAGCACTTTGTAGGGTCCGAAATACCGTTTCAGGAGTTTCTCGCTGAGACCACGGCGACGAATGGGAGTCCAGACCCATACCCTGTCTCCGGGCTGGAAGTGGACGTCCCGACGGCGAAGGTTGTAGCGGCCAGTGTCGACGCGTTGTTGGGCTTTAATCCGGAGTCTGGCGAGCTGACGGACTTCTTCTGCCCGTTGGGCAACTACTTGGGCGTCGTCGCTTCCGTCGACAGCCGGTTCGTGGGGTAACATCGCGTCCAGCATTGTCGTTACTTTGCGGCCATGAACCAGTTGAAAGGGTGTCACCCCGGTGGTCTCTTGCACGGCCGTGTTGTAGGCAAATGTGACGTACGGCAACACTTCGTCCCATGTCTTGTGCTCGACGTCGACGTACATGGAGATCATGTCGGCGATGGTCTTGTTGAGTCTCTCCGTCAGCCCGTTGGTCTGCGGGTGGTACGCCGTGGTGCGACGATGGCTGGTGTGGCTGAGACGAAGGACTTCTTGCGTCAGCTGGGCCAGGAATGATGATCCACGGTCTGAGATCAGGACTTCGGGAGCGCCGTGCCGGAGGACGATGGACTCGATGAAAAACTTGGCAACTTCCACAGCAGTCCCTGCAGGAAGGGCTTTCGTTTCGGCGTACCGCGTGAGATAATCTGTGGCGACGATGATCCAGCGGTTCCCCGACGTCGACGGCGGAAAAGGGCCAAGTAGATCCATTCCGATCTGCTGGAAGGGTGCAGTTGGAGGAGAAATTGGCTGCAGGAGTCCGGCCGGCCTCATCGGAGGTTTCTTGCGTCGCTGGCACTCGTGGCATGATCGTGTGTATAGGTGGACGGTCTTGGGGAGCTTGGGCCAGTAATACTTTTCACGAATACGGGCCAGTGTCCGGCTGTAACCAAGGTGTCCGGACGTTGGGTCGTCGTGGCAGGCTTGGAAGATCTCCTCTCGAAGGTCGGTCGGGATTACAAGCAGCCACGACAAGTTGTTGTCCTGGAAGTTCTCCTTGTAGAGTACACCTTGTCGCATGACGAAGGTCGACAGGGCTCGTGAGAAAACACGTGGTATGGTACTCCCGCGCCCTTCCAGGTGGTCTATTAGTGCGCGCAGCTCAGGATCGTCTCGTTGACGGCGTGCCATGTCGTCGGTGTTCACTGCGCCTAGGAAGCACTCGTCTTCATCGTCGTCGCTGCTGCCGGAAGGTGCTTCGACGGGCGCTCGAGACAGGCAGTCAGCGTCGCTGTGCTTGCGACCTGACTTGTAGACCACAGTCATGTTGAACTCTTGTAGTCGGAGACTCCATCGAGCGAGGCGTCCTGACGGATCCTTGAGGTTGGCAAGCCAGCAGAGCGAATGGTGGTCCGTGACTACGCGGAACGGGCTCCCGTACAAGTACGGACGAAACTTCGTGATTGCCCAGACGACCGCAAGGCATTCTTTCTCAGTCGTGGAGTAATTTGTCTCCGCCTTGGACAGTGTCCGACTTGCGTAGGCGATGACTCGCTCGGTGCCTTCTTGTAGTTGAACCAGTACCGCGCCAAGTCCCGCGTTACTTGCGTCCGTGTGGATCTCGGTTTCCGCATCCTGATCGAAATGTCCAAGAACAGGAGGAGTCTGGAGTCGTCGCTTCAGCTCGTCGAATGCCTGCTGCTGGTCTTCGGTCCATTCGAACTTCTCGGCGTCCTTCGTAAGGTTTGTGAGCGGCGCAGAAATCCTTGCGAAATCCCGAACGAAGCGCCGATAGTAGGCACATAGTCCAAGGAACCTGCGTACGGCCTTCTTGTCTGTCGGCGCTGGAAATGCTGCGACAGCGCGAGTCTTTTCTGGGTCCGGGCGAACGCCTTCGTTACTAACCACGTGACCTAGGAACTTCAGTTCGTCATAAGCGAAGCGACACTTTGACGGTTTGAGGGTGAGTCCGGCGGTTCGTATGGCTTGGAGAACAGCTCGGAGTCGTCGCAAGTGCTCGTCAAAGTCGCCGGAAAACACTACGACGTCGTCGAGGTACACGAGACAGCTCTGCCACTTCAGTCCTGCCAGTACGGTGTCCATGACACGCTGGAAAGTTGCTGGCGCCGTGCATAGGCCGAAAGGCATCACCTTGAACTCGTACAGGCCATCCGGCGTGACGAAAGCTGTCTTCTCTCGGTCCCGTTCGTCGACTTCGATTTGCCAGTAGCCGCTCTTCAGATCCATCGATGAAAAGTATCGAGAGTGGCGCAGCCGGTCTAGCGTGTCGTCGATGCGGGGAGTGGATAGACATCTTTCTTCGTTACCGCGTTCAGCTGCCGGTAGTCCACACAGAACCTAAGCGTTCCGTCCTTCTTCTTAACCAGTACGACTGGAGAGGCCCAAGGACTGCTTGAAGGCTGGATTATGTCGTCGTTCAGCATCTCTTGAACTTGCTCCTGGATTACCTCCCTTTCTTTTACGGAGACTCTGTACGGCGATCGATGCACAGGGCGCGCGTCGTCCTCGGTAATGATGCGGTGCTTCGCAATGGCGGTTTGGCGTACCTTCGACGATGTCGCAAAGCAGTCGGTGTACTCAGCGAGGAGGTCGATCAGCTGCCGTCTTTTTGGACCCGGAAGCTTAGAGTCGATGTCGAGCTGCGCTGGCGACGTACTGTCTTGCTGAGGTGGCGAGGATTCGTCAGTAATGGCGGCGATTTTGGCGGAGTTTCGGAGTTCCTCGACGTGGCCGACGGCTGCACCTTTCGTGAGGTGCTGCGTTTCATTCCGGAAGTTCGTCACGAGGACCACCGTGCGGCCATCCTGAAGTTCAGCTACTCCTCTTGCGACGCCTATTCCTCTTCCTAGAAGCAACTGGAGGCTTCCCTCGAGCAGAACTTCGCCGCAGCAAGCTTCGGTGATCCCGACGGGCACAAAAACACTCGACCGCGGCGGTAAGTTCACGTGGCTTGCGAGAACTCGGACCGCGGATGATGTCGCTTTCGGTTCCTCCGGTGGTGAAACAGGTTTTCGTAGTGTCAACCGGTTTGCTCCGAGGTCGATGACGGCGCCATACTCGCAGAGAAAGTCCATTCCAAGAATAACGTCCCTCGCACAGTCTTGCAGAACGACGAACTTCACAGGGCACGTCTCAGCGTGGATCTCGACGCGAGCAGTGCATCTCCCGACTGGCGTAATGAGGTGTCCTCCGGCGGTTCGTATTTGAGGTCCATCCCACGGCGTCATGACTTTTCGGAGGCGGCGGGAGAGCCTCCCACTCAAGACTGAGTAGTCTGCTCCGGTGTCCACGAGTGCCGATGCGTCGAGTCCGTCGATGACGACGTTTAGGTTGTTGGACACCGTTGCAGGATCGTCGTTGCGTTGCGGGGCGTCGGGCGAGTGGGAGCGCTCCGTCGTTCTTGGAGGCTCTTTGCTTCGGTCGTCTTCGGCAACGCCACCTCCAGGCGTTGCCGCACTTAGTTTTCCCGGCGACGCAGGGGAGACAGGCTCTCTCGGCGGGGTCGTGGCGCTGGAGACGCTGAACGTCTGGGCGATGGTGAGCGGGACTCACGGCGGAGAGGCGGCGTAGAAGATGGCGAACGTCGGAGGTACTCCTCGATGTCACGAGGGCGTTCGTCGTACCTTGGGCGCGGGTCGTTCGGGTGGAACCCGCGCAGCCCCAGTTGTCGGTAGGGGCATCGACGATAAATGTGGCCGGCTTCACCGCAATGATAGCACAACGGGCGTCGATCGGCCGTCCTCCACACGTCGGTCTTTCGTGGCGCAGCTTGTTCTGGGCGGACGTACGCCCGATCTTCCTGGCGTCGGGAATACTGCGGCGCTGGAGGTTCACGTCGAGGTGGCGCCGTACATGGGTGAGCAGGGGGCGGTGGTCGTCGGGTAGCTGCGGCGTAGCTTAGCTTCGGTGGTTCAGGAGCGGCGCTGGCGAGAACTTCTGGCTGCAGCGCCTGCTGAAGTTCTTCCCGGACAATCCTCGGCGACTGAGGAGTAGCCGGGCTTGCGGCAGCAGGTAGCAGCTTCCTGATTTCCTCCCGCACGACGTCCCGGATAATCTCGCGAAGGTCCGGGCTGTTGCAGCTGGAAGTCGAGAGGGCAGCGACGCCAGGAAGTCCTGGTAGTGGGAGGCGCATGCTTGAGGCACGTTCACGTTGTCAGCCTCGGTGATGAAGTCTTCGACGGTGATAGGCGGGTTTCCTGACAAGGCCTCCGAAGATGGTTTCTTTCACTCTCTGCATCAGGAACCGCAGCTTCTTCTCTCCAGGAGCGTTTGGGTCGGCGCGGTTCATGAGGCGGAGAACGTCCTCGACGAGAATCTGTGACGCTCTCGTTCGGCCCTTGGCTTCTTGCTGTGAAGAAGTTCTTCGGCCCGCTGACGTCGCTGCTGGCTGGCAAAAGTGCGTCGAAGCTCCGCCTGGAAGTCTTGCCATGACGAAATTGACGCTTCGTGGTTCTCGAACCAGGTGCGTGCAGTGCCTTCAAGAGCGAAGTAGACATTTCGCTGAGGCTCTGCTCAGGACCCCATCCGTTGAATCGTGCGACGCGTTCGTACTGGCCCAACCAGTCGTCCACATCTTCATGAAGATTGCCACTGAGAATCGCGGCGTCCTGTAGTGGGGCCTGCACGTAGACAATGGACGTCGCTGGCGTTCCCGTCTGGCTGCGACGTGGTGGTCATCGTTATCGGCTTCCGGCAGCTTCTTTGTCCGGTCCAGCAGTATTCAAGTTCTAGACAGCGCGG
>JAZHYW010014067.1:0-17080 GCA_037355805.1 Ixodes ricinus
AAAATCCCCGCATTTATTTGCCCCCGTGCCAAAATCCCCGCATTCAATGACCCCGTTCCATTTGCCCCCGTGGTGGTGGTTATTGCATACGCGGACGTAGACTTGGGTAGCATACACACGAAAACGATGGACGGAAGATAATTTTTACTTTTTGATGTGTCAACCTGTGCCGGCCGCATCATCTGCTTTGGTACACCGGAGGCACTCGTTGATTTCTCTGAAGCGAACGAAGTTTTCATTGATGGAACCTTCTTTTCCTGTCCCTCTGTTTTTTACCAGATGATGACATTGAGCATAGTGAAAGAGGGATGCAGCTTCAATGTTGCTTATTTCTTGCTGCCAGGCAAATCCCGCGACGTGCACGTTCATGCCTTCGAGCATTTCAAACACGCTCTCACTGGTTGCAATCTCTCCGTTTCGCTTGAGCTCGTCCGAACGGACTTCGAAACGGCACTCATTCAGGCCTTCCTCTTCGCTTTTCCTGGGACTCATCACCAGGGGTGTCACTTCCACTTCTCCCAAGCGATTTGGCGGAAAGTTCAAGAGTTAGGACTCGCAAAGGCGTATCGCATGGACACCTCAGTTGCTGGCTTCGTCAGAAAGATGATAAGCCTCGCTTTCGTACCGCCGAATTTTGTGCGGGTAGCATGGAACAACCTGAAGCTAGCTGCACCTTCGGAACTCGAAATTCCGCCTTTAATTCTTTATTTTGAGGACACTTGGATTATGGGTCATTTCGATATTCCACAGTGGAACCAACACGAGAACCGCGGAGCTCGCACCAACAACCTGAAAGAAGCCTGGCATAGGTAAGCAGCAGGAGGTATAATTTATACGTGGATGTATCTCTCGCTGTCTTCAAGGGGATATGCATTAACATTTTTTTTAATTGCAGGAAAATAAACCACATGCTCGGTAGGGCACACCCAAACATCTACGCCTTCGTCGATCTCCTGAAGAAAGATGAGGCCACCAGTTGGGTGTCCCTGCTCCAGCTGTCCAACGGTGGCCAGGCGAGGAAACGACTCAAGAGGTGGAACGACAAGGACGAGAGCATCAAAGATCTGGAGGAACGACTGCGGGACGGTGCCCTCAACCTGGATGGCTTTCTTCAGAAGATGCAACGTTTTTGTGGAATCTAGGTGTCCCTGTAACCATACACGTGTTGTAAGCAGACTTTGTGAATAAATAGATTGCCCTAGCAGCGAATTCTCATGGTACGAGTAGTGTTTCTACGAACAAACCGCTGCCCCTAGCCTAGTGTTCGTTCATAAAACGAGCAAAAGAAAAACTTTTAGCCTTTCCACTCTGGTGAAGAAGGAAGATCAGCGGAGCTGTACAATGGAAAGTAATGGCCGGCCGCAAGTCGGCATGCCAGAGTGGAAAGGCTGCCGCTATCTATGAGCGGCGGCGGCAACCAGATACGTGGCTTGCCGCCGTCGCTCATAGATGGTGGTAGTTGTCCAGAGTTCGGTGTCTTCATTCCTTTGTGGGAGACACGATCCTGGGAGAAACAGCGGCTCGTTCGACGAACAAGCCGCTGTCCCTAGCCCAGTGTGCGTTCAAAAAGAAGAAAAGCGCCTCTCATTTAAGAGGCAAAAACAACGAAGCGAAACGCAATGACGCATAGAAGACATGGGCTGCAAAAAGAATGGGCTGCTGACACGGGGGGCATTTGACGCGGGGCTTTTGCAGATTGGGGGCTTTCGTGTTACGGTCTTTTGAGAATGGGGATTTTGAAACTGGGGCAAAAAAAACGGGGCTTATGGTGGGGGAGGGGGGCATTTGACACGGGGCTTTTGAGATTGGGGTCTATCGTGCACCACCCCTTGCAAACGAAGACGTCTTTTTCCGATATTGAGGCTTAAATATAGAACATACAAACAAAATATACACTTTCTCGACTTGCTTTTCAAGTAGACAACTATCATATCTACATTTTAACAAAAAATAAAAAAATAAAAAATTAGTTTTTTGATAAAATCGATTTTAAAATTGGTACTTTTTGGTTTTAGCATAACATTAACGTAAACGTCCCGCAAAAGATAATCAATACAGCTAAATCATTTTATAACATCTATAAAGAGCGTGTTTTGGGCTCTCCATAGACATAAAAAATATTGATGTAACCTAAGTAGATCGCCAGTATTTAATTGTCAAAGTTCGTCAACAATTGACCGAGGGGGCGTTGTTGACATTTTTACAGAAAAAAGCAAAACGCCTAAAATTATTTCATGGTATTAGAGCCTTTTACCTGTGCCCACAGAGTGCTTGTAAAAATTTGATATAATGTGGACTGAAAATCCACGACGGGAGATCGAGCGAAACATCCGACCCACGACGGATGTGAAAAACACTGCTTTCCGCCGCGGCCTCTTTTAAAATTCGTAAGTCGAGAACAAAACATCCGACGGACTTGCCGTTTGTGGCTACTGCGTTTTTGGAGACGACGCCATAACATATATTTTTTTCAGCGAAATTAAAAACTTGACCCTTTTTGCCTGCACGAGTTGAGATGAAACCACCCATATATATATATATATATATATATATATATATATATATATATATATATATATATATATATATATATATATATATATATATATATATATATATATATATATATATATATATATATATATATATATATATGTCACGTTTTACGACGAAGAAGAAGAGGAAGAGAAGCGCGGAGCATCGAAGAACGGCAAGCGGGCATTCGGCAGAAGGACTGGACCTCGGCGTCGCTCCGGGGCAAGTGCACCAGCGGCTGGCCACGCTCCAGCACCACTGGGACACTCCATCCTGCAGCCCAGATTGCCGCCGGTGCCATCGCCGTATGGACTGCTAGTTCCAAAGCCAAAGGACCAAGAAGCGGACAAGTGGTGGAAGGGGAAAAGATCATCCGAAGCAGCGGAGCCCAGATTTCGGCGACGACCCGAAGAGAGGCGCAGCTTCAGTATGGTGCCCCGAAGACCCTGAAAGGAACCCGGCGACGACCCGGGGAAGGCTCGGCGACCACCGAAGAAGAGGAAAGTGGACCTCAGCATTGACTCGACGCTGGCGTGGGACTCTCGGCAGCGACCCGAGCAACCACAAGGGAACCGATCAACTTACGAGTGACAGATCCGATGGTGACCAAAGCCTGTAACAGCGACTCTCGGCAGTGACACGAAAACAAGCCTACAACAGAGTACTTCAAATCGCACACTGACCTGACCGGCCTGGGCAACACCATCAACATCAGAGACCGAGAATATCACCACGTGCAAACGAACATGTGAGAACATTGATACCTTTTTGTACATTTGTAGATTAGTTTATTAGTGCTCTTGTTTGCTTTCCCTTTATATAATATACTTTTATTTCTTTCATTATCGTGCACTCTTTTCTTCTTATCCAACAGTTGGACCCTGAACCATGACATCAAATTGTGATGTTATAGGTTCAGGTCAAACCGCTGAAGGAGGAATTCAGTCACACCGTGAGCTTTGATCAAGATATATATATTAAAAAAGAAAAAGAAAAATAATAAACGTTCTAGTTATATACAAATGTACAAGTCAGAAGCGGTCTCACTTTCAGTCCGTCCTCGTGTGGCTGGGGGTCTTGGTTCTGTCCGGTTTCCAGCCAAGCTTGGTTGCTGGTGAGGGATGTTCCGTCTGTTCCTTGTTGATGATCTAGAATGTTCTGCTTCGAGACACCGCCGAAGTCGTTGATCATTCCTTGGTGCTGGTCTGGGATGCTCTGCTCCGGGACACCGCCAAAGTCGTTGCTCGTTCCCACCAGCGGCTACTTCGGGCCGCTGCCGAATGCCTCGTTCACGCAGGATGTTGATGCTCAGGTAGCACACCGCCAAGCTGATATTTCGCCCGACAGGAGCACCCTCGGGACGTCGCCGGGTATGCTTCCACCTGGACTGGTGACGGCCGAACAAGAACCTCTTCTTCTTTCTTTTCGCCCACTTCTCCTCCAACGTGCTTCCTCGACGTTTTCCTCTTCTGCTTCATTTCTCTTTGTAGCACGACATTTACCCCCTCCTCCAGAATTTAGTCGTACTCGGCAGCTCCCCTCGGCGACCCTCGGTGGCTTCTACTTTTATATATGTATAACTGGGAAGAAAAAAACCTTCAGTGAAAACAGCAACAACGGACGATTTATTCTTCGACGTTTCGTCGAAGAATAAATCGTCCGTTATTGCTGTTTCACCGAGTTTTCTTCCCAGTTACATACCCACGCCTTCGGCCTCCGCCACCATGCCCGTTGTATATTGTTCAGAGGCGGGGTTTATGCCGCACGTCCGGGAGCTTCCTGGCTCGTGACGACGACCATTCCCCGAAGTGAAGAACCCAGGGGTCCAGTGGAGGTGGGAGAATTGGTAACGTAACGAACGGTTTAATTACATGGTTGCGATACAGTCGTCAAATCCGAGAGAACTCCTGGAGCAGCCTCACGCTCCGCCTTATATAGGGTCCGTTTTCTCCCTCACTCCCCGCCAGGGCAGCAAGTGCGCAGCAGCAACCCGCCGTCAAGTGCGTCGTAGCAAGGTCCGCCGCGTCGTAGCCAGAAGTGCGTCGTAGCCAAAGTTCTCCGCAGTTAGGCCAGGCCTCTCTCCCTTCCGGAGCGCACCAAGCCGCACGCACGCACACACGTCCCGTTGACGTCACGGGCGCGTTGAGACCTGTCTCCGCAGGCGCAGACACGTAGGCGACGGTTCCGTACTCGTCGGGACTCGTTTCGCGTAGGCCCCGTCCAGCAGGCGACGTTCCCGGACAGATCATGACTCGTTTCCGCAGCGTTGAAACTCGGAAGAAGGTCGCCGAAGGTTCCATTCTTAACAGCCCCTCCGGGGCCAGGGAAACCTCGAAAGGCCGGTGGTACAATCGCTGGCCTGAAGAGGTGGGCTTGGAGTAGGCCTTGAGAAGACGCTGCAAGCACCCAACAAACTCCCAAACCTCTTACAACGGAGGCATTAGCGGAAACGTCCCACACAACACCACGCCACACAGCAGCCAAACGCTCGGAATTCGCCAGAGACCCGCCAGACTGGATTACGGATTACCATAATTTGCCAAAACAATGCGAATTGACCCGCTGTCGCCAAAACAAAACTCATTTTTCCAACGAGGTCACAATGAACAAAATACAAAAGACAAAAACTCTTCGCAATTTGTGAGGTCCTTTTGGGGTTTTAACGAAGTGCCCCCACTTAGATCCTCATTCCCGTGGATGACGAAGACCTCTGAGATCATCCCTACTGTTTTTCGTGATGCCAGAAAAATCTGCTCAACCCATCGGCATTGCCGTTAAATTTGCCTTTCCTTTTTCTTGCCCTGAAGTCGTAGTGATCGATTTTCACGTGATTTCTAGACGTGAAAATGCGGTCCTTATAGCGCCGATAAAACAATCCGCCTTTTTCATGCCCCGTTACATTGGTCCTAGCAATCTCCTGAGCTGTACCGCGAAACCCTGACACACTAGGGTCGCTCTTCTGCTCGACTGTCAAAGACACTCTGTCTACTCGTAGCAGAGGACCAAAGTTACGTGACGCCGGAGCTACGAGAGATCTTTCACTGATCCCGTCTTCCTCCGCCTTTTTCGCCGGCTCGTTGGGACGGCGTACACTTTCTAGTGCTACGAGGTCAGGCTGTTCTACAACCTGGTCCCTCTCATCCCGTTTCTCTGCCTCGAACTCTGGTAGTGCCTGCTCCCCGACAGCTGCCTCTGGCTCTGGATCACTCGTCAACAAAGGGGCGAGCTGACGCGATTTGGACCTCGTACCTGACTGAACTAGTCCCTCTCCCAGTTGTTGACCCCTCTCGCGCAGCAGGAATTCTGACCGGTTAGAAAACAAATAAGGATACTCCAACGGGACTGTTTGCGAGACAGCCGCCTCTGTCACTAGCTCTCCGAACGGGCCAGTTATCCTTACCGTCGCCATAGGCAGACAGACACTGTGCTTTTCGAGCAGCTGCTTGATCCAAACTACCTTTCCAGTAAAATCGGATGTCGTTACATACGACGGATGAACAACGTCCATCGTCGCTGCACTGTCACGAAGCACCCTGCACGGCTTTCCGTTTACCTGGAGCTCGTGAAGATAGGGACGAAGGAGCTCCAGGTCCTCGTCACTACCGGTCACGGTCGAGAACACAACCCGCGGTTTCTTACATCTGGCCGCTGTGTGTCCCGGCTCCTGACAGTTGTAGCACAGGAACGGCTTCCTAGCCTCGAACTGCCCTGTTTGGCTTTTCCGCGCCTCGTCTCCGTTCGAGTGTTCTGCGCTCTTTTCTGGGACCTTTTGTCCTGCTTCGGGCTTCTCGGGCCCGTTTTCTCGCGAGCCGTTTCCCTGTCGGAAGGTCTTGCGCTGATCGCTCCGGCCGGGTTCGCTTTCCTCTCCGCTCAGCTTTCTACGCGTTGCGTACTCTTCGGCTAGCTCAGCGGCCCTTTCGACAGTGTCGACTCCTACCCTGTCCTGCACCCAGAGCTTGACTGACTGCGGAATGCTACGAAAGAACTGTTCGAGGCACACACACTCGACTACCTTGTCTCGGCTTTCGTACACTTCCTCGCTCTTCAACCATTCTATCAAATTGGTTTTAAGCCCGTAAGCGAATTCCGAGTAGCCCTCGCTGCTCTTTTTGGATGCGTTTCTAAACCTTTGACGGAACGCCTCGGCAGAAAGGCGGTACCGTTTCAAAAGGCTGGACTTCACCTTGTCGTAGTCGTCCGCGTCTCCAGCACTAAGGCGCGCGACAACCTCTGCAGCCTCACAGGGCAACAAAGTCAAAAGCCGTTGCGGCCACGTTTCTGGGGCGAAGCTCAACTTCTCACATGTCCTCTCAAAGTTCACTAAGAACAGGCCCACGTCTTCCCCAACTTTAAACGGCTGCATGAGCTTCTTCATTTGATACGACTCGGTCTCACTTGCTCGCACCGGAGCCCCAACTCTACTGTTCTGCGAGTTTAATCGCTGTTGTTCAATTTCGAGCTCTAGCCTTTTCAGCGCTCGCTCCTCTGTCGCAGCCTGCGCTCGTTCCTCTCTCGCTGCAGCCTGCTCTCGTTCTCGTTCCTCTCTCGCTGCAGTCTGCGCTCGTTCCTCTCTCGCTGCAGTCTGCTCTCGTTCCTCTCTCGCTGCAGCCTGCTCCCGTTCCTCTCTCGCTGCAGCCTGCTCTCGTTCTCGTTCTCGTTCCTCTCTCGCTGCAGCCTCCTTTTTAGCGTTCTGAAGTAGTTCCCACGCAATTTTAATTTCCCCTGCTTCCGCGCTCTCTGAAATTGCTTTACTGATCTCAGATTTCTTCATCTTTTGCTCCACCTCCACACCCAATTCTTCACACAAACAGAATAAATCTGTTCTCAGTAACCTCATTAGATCCATGATCGCTGCTCTTTAGCTTTGGCTTTGTTCTAAAACTTGTCGCAAGGTTGTACACAAACCCAGCGCACGAGTCAAAACTTAAGGATTCCCAGCAGTTCAAAATTAATTACCCATAATCTGAAGCCTGGCGAATCTCAAAGCAAAGTCCAAACGCTCACCCGCAGATGTAGCACGATGTCGCATGGTCCGATCCCAACCGCTGCCAACCAGTTGTTAGAGGCGGGGTTTGATGCCGCACGTCCGGGAGCTTCCTGGCTCGTGACGACGACCATTCCCCGAAGTGAAGAACCCAGGGGTCCAGTGGAGGTGGGAGAATTGGTAACGTAACGAACGGTTTAATTACATGGTTGCGATACAGTCGTCAAATCCGAGAGAACTCCTGGAGCAGCCTCACGCTCCGCCTTATATAGGGTCCGTTTTCTCCCTCACTCCCCGCCAGGGCAGCAAGTGCGCAGCAGCAACCCGCCGTCAAGTGCGTCGTAGCAAGGTCCGCCGCGTCGTAGCCAGAAGTGCGTCGTAGCCAAAGTTCTCCGCAGTTAGGCCAGGCCTCTCTCCCCTTCCGGAGCGCACCAAGCCGCACGCACGCACACACGTCCCGTTGACGTCACGGGCGCGTTGAGACCTGTCTCCGCAGGCGCAGACACGTAGGCGACGGTTCCGTACTCGTCGGGACTCGTTTCGCGTAGGCCCCGTCCAGCAGGCGACGTTCCCGGACAGATCATGACTCGTTTCCGCAGCGTTGAAACTCGGAAGAAGGTCGCCGAAGGTTCCATTCTTAACAATATATATATATATATATATATATATATATATATATATATATATATATTATTTTCGTGAGGACCTAATTTTCGCGAATTTCGCGAATCACCCACAATTCGCGAAAGATAGGTCCTGCGAACAATTCCAGTAAATTTTAGACATTTTGAAATCTATATTGAGATCAGTGGCGTCACAAGGGGGGCAGGAGCGCCCCGGGTGCAGCGCTCAGGGGAGTGTCAAGGCGCTAGTGGTGCAAAACTATCGATAGTACTATCGATAGTATCGATAGTCGCCAGAAATCAGACTATCGATAGTAAAAAGATAACTATCGATAGTACTATCTATAGTCAACTATGGAAAAACTATCGATAGTCGAGTATCGAAAAACTATCGATAGTACTATTGATAGTCGACTATCGGAAAACTATCGTTAATCGACTATCGAAAAAGTATCGATAGTCGACTATCGTAAATCTATCAATGGTACTATCGACGATTTACTATCAATAGTTTTGCGACACTAGTATTTATTTATTTATTTATTTATTTATTATACCCTCAGGGTCGAAGCGTTACAGAGGGTGGGCAACGGAAGTACAAAAACGCTGAAAATGGTTAGTCCGGCACAGATCATGAATAGTAACTTGTTAGTGCGTCTTTAAAGAGAACAAAATCCCCAATGGTCGCAATGGGTGAGGGAAGGCCGTTCCATTCACGAGATGTTTTTGGGATGAAAGATTTGAAAACAGAATTTGAGATGGAAGTGGGTATACCAACTTTGCAGCAGTGATCGAGGCGAGAGGATACGTAGATAAGCGCACTGATTAGTTGCTCTTTCAAGAGTGAATTGGCATAGTAAATTTTATGAAATAAACAGAGACGGGAGATAGTGCGACGAGTGGAATGAAGAGGCAGTGAGAGACTAGCTCTCATGGATGTGACGCCTGATGTACGATGATAGTTTGATAATATAAAACGTGCTGACCGGTTTTGGATGGCTTCAAGCGCTTATATGAGGCTTTCTGCACCGGGATCCCAGACCGAGCATGCATATTCAAGTTTTGGTCGCACCAGTGTTTTATAAAGTAGTAATTTTAATGATGATGGAGCTAGAGAGAAGTTACGTCTTAAATATCCAAGCATGCGGTTGCTGTTATTAACGATATATTCGGTGTGAGTTTTCCATGTTAGGTCAGAAGAATATGAACACTTAGATATTTGTAAGTTGATACGTTTTCAGGAGGTTATTTGATAGGAAGTAGTTAGGACAGAGTGCTGCTTTGCGGGAAATCCTCATTGTCTTACATTTCATAATGTTTAGTTTCATGTGCCAAGCATCACACCAGGTTTGCGTCACTCCCTCTTCTCTTTTATCTCTTTACTTTTTTTTTTTTTTTTCAAATGGGACACCAACTAATTCAGGCACTTACCATCTCAACTTTGGTTCAGCTTTCAGTGATGGCGAAGACGGGAGTTTGAGCGAGGAGAGGAGAAAGGGAGGCGAGCGGACCTCGCAACTCCAACGCCCTATAGGTGGCGGGGCGGTAGTTCCAAGATGGCGGAAGAGACGGGGATAAATTCTCCAGGATGTCCCGTGCGCCTGCTCGCTGACGCTGTTCAGCGTGCTAAAAATGATTTATTTGTCTACAAATGCGAAACGGTTAGGGAGGGATCATATTGGAGGTGACGGAGGTGCTGATGCACGATAGGAAAACGACCATGCTGTTATTTAAAAGTTGCAGAAACCTTCAAATTGCGAAGCTTTGTGGTGAGCGAGCGCGTTTTAGGCACCGGCCACGTTACTGTTTGTGGCAGAATATTTTTGAGGGTGATGAAGATATGTTTGCGCTTTGCCTGGCCATTAGTGCTCTAATAAGTGAGCCTCGCACGGTGACCGTCAAGCTTCGGAAGAGCAGCGTTCACAGTATTGGTGTCTTCGCGTCACAGCCTCGCAACTCGCTGCTCATCGTCTCGGTTTTAGTGTATTGCAACACGTGATCAAACTGCTCTATGATTATTGATAGGAAGTTTGTTACCGCAGGCTATCAAGCGGTGTAACATTACAACCGCAAGCTTCGCTGCGCCTTTGAAACACAATTTTCAGTGCGCGCCAGAAACATCAATCTAAAAAAAAAAGTGTTGTAGTCCTTACACCCCTTGTCACATATACGACACTCCAAACTTCAGTTCGCCAGTGCAGCCCACTGGCGTCAAACTGACGGCCCCAACTTTTACGAGAGGCTTGATGACGGCGCAATATAAGATATTAAACACCTGAAGTACGCATCAAAGAGTACCGAAAAAACCAAAGAAACACCCAGGTTTTGCAGTAAAAACCAAAAAAACTCGTACTTTTTTTTACAGTCATTTACATTTATTTAAGCTATTTTAATAAGTTGCACTAACTCGGCTCGTGAAAGTTGGTAGCGACGGTTGAACGTCAGTGCGCTGTGCGTCCAACTGAAGTTTAGGGATGTCGTACGCTATGCAAAAACTGCCTAGTAACATAATCTTCGTGTTTAGGGGTTTTATTTATTGCTTTATCAAAAATAAATATTTAATATACCGTACATTTTTCGTACCGTTTTATTTGCAACATTGCGGTCCCTCTGGCCAAAACGGCGCGTTCTAAGCTCTCTGTCACGAACGGCTGGCTAACACAGACGCCCTTAAAATGCTTCGAGCATTTCTTTATTTGCTTTGTAATTACGTGAAAGCAAGTACGGGTAGTCTGCCTTTTTAAAGTGCTTGGAATAAATGGTCATGTTCCCTGTAACGGCCTTAAAACGCGAACCCATTCCCGATTTGTATCGCTCGACATACCGTTGCGTGACGAGTTTTTTCCTGCTTATGGCAAATAATAGACTTTCCGTAGACCGTACTATAGAGTTCTTCATTATTAGCGGGAACATTTTCCGTCACGTTGAGTGCAGATTGAGCTGGCGGCCATACACAAGACCAGAAATCCGCAGCGTATGCGATACACGAAAAGTCCCTAATGAAATTAGACATCCCGGTCCTTCATGCAAGGCTGTTGCAAGGCGAAGCACAAGAATTCCCTATTTTAACGCGCTCACTTTTTTCGTTAAAACGGCTTCACGCATGAAGGCCGACAGTCCCTGCCACGTTTCCGCGCCGCCGCCGCCGCTGCCGTCCCCGTTCCTCTAGTTCTCCGTTCGTCCGTGGGAGGGCGAGCGGCGCGCTGGAAGTTGCGAAACTCAAGAAGGTAGGGCGAGGCGTAAACGGGCGGGGAGGAGGAAGCGGACAAAACGCTGGAGAAGAGATGGGAAAACCTCCTTCCCTCTTTAGCGTTCCGTCTGCTTCCTCTTCCCCGGCTTGTATTACCCTCGCCCTATCGTCTTGAGTTGTAACGGACTATAATGGTGCAAAACTATCGATAGCACTATCGATAGTATTGATAGTCGCTCAGAAATCTGACTATCGATAGTAAAAAAACTATCGATAGTCGACTATCGAAAAGCTATCGATAGTACTATCGATAGTACTATCGATATTCAACTATCGAAAAACTATCGATAGTCGACTATCGATAGTTCTGGGACACTATCGATAGTTTTTCCAAAACTATCGAT
The DNA here is from genome assembly GCA_037355805.1 of Ixodes ricinus. Lineage (NCBI taxonomy): Eukaryota > Metazoa > Arthropoda > Arachnida > Ixodida > Ixodidae > Ixodes > Ixodes ricinus. Next base: position 11,737 of record JAZHYW010014067.1, read on the forward strand.
AGTATCAATAGTCAATTTATCGATAGCTTTGCATCACTACAAGGCGGGCCACGAGAGCGGGGGGGGGGGGAGTCGCGGCGGGCCACGCGAGAGCGGGGAGAGGGGTGGGGGGTCGCGGCGGGTTATCGCCCCGGGTGCCGCTGACCCTCGTGACGCCACTGATTGAGATCCCACCGCGTCGCGAAAATTGGAACCCGCGAATTATTCCAAAACTTCAGCGTTGGCCTAAATCCTCGAAATATTGAGCCCGCGAAAAATAAGTCGTTTACAGTCTATATGTATTGTACGACTTGAGGAGGATTGATTTCATGAGGTGATAGTTGACTGAACAATGGCGGTCTCGGGAGAATTGGCTTCTTCCTTAACTTCCTTCACCACAGTTACTCCCCGTGGACAAAACGCCGCAATCCGGTGTTAGGGTACAGGACGGTGGTAACGCTTCAGGCGCACAACACGAACTACCTCAGTTTGTTTGATTGATGGTCAGAATGTGGTGAAATCGGGGCGACCTCGTAGTTGGTCGCGTAGATTCGGTGAAATATTTGGTATGGCCCATTGAACTTTTTGAGCAGCTTATCGCGCTTGCCTGGCACTTGAGACGGTGTCCATAAGAGTAACTGTTCACCCGCTGTGTACTCAACTCGAGTACGAGTATCGGAATGGCAGTAAAGCGCCCGTGTTTGTCTTCTATCTTGTGTACGTCTTTTTAGCGCTTTTTAACCATGGTTCAATACAGTCAACACCAACTAGCCCAACAAGTTATTTTGCAGTAAACTCGCTCTTGTTGACACCTTAAATGTGTGAATGCGAGAAATTTGGCGAGCTTCTTCCGAACGGCCTAATATGTCTTCAGCGTAGCTATCAAGGGATGTGTCATCAAAGTAGGGCAAGAGAGTGTCCATCGTTGACAGGGGTTCACGTGCGTATAAAAGATAATATAGAGAATAATTGGTGGTAGCTTGACGACCGGTGTTGTATGCGTACGTGACATAGGGCAGAATGGCGTCCCGATTGTCGTGAACCTCTGCGATGTACAGGGTGTCACAAAGCAAAATTTACGGGGTGTTTTTTACCGCAAGAATAAACTAGGCATCGCCGAACGCTCATTCTCCTCCCAAAGGTAGCGCTAGAGGTCACAACCAGATGTCAAAGTTTCAGCCCGATCCGATGCCTTATTCAAAAGTTATCAGTGATTTTCTGAAAAGTTCAATGGGAAAATGGAGGCCGACGGAGTTTTCGAATACATGGGGCTCTATGGCGCGAGAAACCGAAAACGGGCGAAAAGGGGCTCCATTTTCCCATTGAACTTTTCAGAAAATCACTTATAACTTTTGAATAAGGCATCGGATCGGGCTGAAGCTTTGGCATCTGGTTGTGACCTCTAGCGCTACCTTTGGGCGGAGAATGAGCGTTCGGCGATGCTATAGTTTATTTTTGCGGTAAAAAAAACCCTGTAAATTTTCTTTTGTGACACCCTGTGCATGGAGGTCATGTCGGTCAATGTATGATTTAGGCGTTCGACGAGGCCGTTTGTCTGAGGGTGGTAAGCGCATGTGATACGATGGACAGTGCTCGTGAGACCGCAAAGCTCATTGAGGACATTTGCGACGAAGAGAGTGCCGCGGTCGGTAATAATGGCTTGCGGGGCTCCGTACCGGAGCACGATGGAATGCAGGAAGAAGTCAGTGATCTCAGAGGCTGTAGCGGCTGACACTGCTTTAGTTTCAGCGTATCGGGTAAAATAGTCAATGGCCACTATTATCCATCGGTGGTTCTGTGCCGAGCGGGGAAAAGGACCTAAGAAATCTACACCAAGTCATTCAAACGGATGATTTGGTGGGAAAATGGGTCTCAAAACTCCAACAAACTTGGTCAATGGTTTTTTTTCTTTGTTTGGCACTTGTGGCATGCTTTGACATATATGTTAATTGAGCGGTGCATACCATTCCAGAAGTAATTTGTGCATGTTTTGAAGTATACGTCTTGGCGAATCTTAGATGACCAGAGGTTGGGTCGTCGTTTTCTGCTTTTATGATCTCCTTTGGAGACGGCGGCGGACGACGAGTAGCCAGGGTCGTCCTTGTGGCTCATAAGTTCTTCTGTAGAGGACGCCGTTGTGAAGTTGGAAGAGCCGGGCGCGACGCTTGATAAGTGGAATGGTGGAGGGCGTGCGGATTCCTTGAAGATAGTGAATTAGTGGTCTCAGTACACCATCTTCCAGCTTACAGGAGTGTATATTGACGCTATCTAACGTGGCAGTGGTAGTGGTATCGAGTGCAGAGGGATTCTTCGGACCAGGTGTGTGAGAAGGGAATGGACATCGGGATAAGCTGTCAGCATCAAAATGTTTTTTGCCTGATTTGTATACAACTGTAAAATGGAATTCCTGTAGTTTCAAGGACCATCGGCCAAGTCGTCCCGAGGGATCCTTGAGAGTAGCTAACCAGCAAAGTGCGTCGTCATTGCTTACTATCAGGAAGGAAGAGCCGTAGAGGTACGGGCGTAACTTTGAGTTTGCTTAAATGACGGCCGGGGAATCATTTGTCAGTCTAATGGGAGAACAGTTCATTGAATATATTACTCAAACAATTTTTTTAATATAAAAAAAGAGTAAGGTTTAGTATTTTTTCAAAAATGCCGCCTGTTATCTTGGGCCAAACCAGGCGGCGCTACCTTCGACGCGCGGGTGTTAAAAAGCAAAACATAAAGATAAAAGGTGTGCGCGTCTGAGGAGGAGGGAGAAGGAATGCCTATGCCTATGCTGTCGGAGTGCAGTGCATACTATGAGCTCATGTCACCAATCAAATAACGCCGACTGTGCAACGTCATGGCTTGCATCGTCTTTCTTTGAGCCCATCCTTCGAAGCTGGTAGACCGTGACAGTGCGCTTTTAGCCGGTGTGTATGTATTTGCGTGTCTTTCAGCCTTTGACTGCGCTCTGACCCAAGTATAGGAAGGCCGTCTATTATCTTGGGCCAAACTAGGCGGCGCTACAGTCGTCGTGCGGGTGTAAAGAAGCAAAACATAAAGATAAAAGGTGTGCGCGTCAGAGGAGGAGGAGATGTCGCTACCTTCTTTTATTCAGGTGCACCAGGGGTTTCCCCAGGAATTGAAATTAGCGGGAGTATCTAAATGTTTAGGGGAAGGGGGGGGAGATTCTCAATGCCCCCCCCCCAGGAGTCTTCAGAAAAACAGGGTGGGGGTTACACCCCCCCCCCTAGGGGGCGTGTAGGGAAATCACTGGTCGGCACGTATTGGTTCAGGTCGAGTGGTGCAAGGGCCGATGGCGCCATCTCGCAGTGCCATTTCAGTGTAGCAATAAAAATAAACTTTCATGTTTAGACTCGTCGCGAAAGGGTGGCGCTGTTATCGTACTTAGTTTAGGGTGCCTCCATCTGCCGGCCGCTTCCGCTGACAGGGTAAAGACACCAATGGAGCGCCTCAATATGGCGCCTGAAGTCAGTATTAGCTCCACATTAGGTGTCGGTCCTGTAGAGTGTGTGTGACAAAGTCGTGGTGCAAAAACGTTGTGTTTAGCGAAAGTTCTGGAAAGATAGACGGAATATGACGCCGGTGAGAGCATCGCAAAGTTTGCCACAAAATGGCGGGTGTCTCCACCCTGTCAGCGGAGCGGTCGGCAAATGGAAGCACCCTAATTTAGTTTGGTCACGGTGCTGTGACAGACAGTGACGCTGCTATTATCTTATTCTAATCTACTTGCCCTCCTTTTTGTTGTTCTGTTCTTTCTTTTGCTCACTAACACACTAGCTGATGAAAAGAAGCACAGCCCTTGAATAAACGTTCAGTCTGCCCGAGACGTTGTACGAGTCACTTCACTCGGTGCTCGCGAGTGATTCTGGTTTCAGGGGTGAGCTTCCCAACCGACTTATAGTAACGTTGGCTTGTACTGACGTCCCATCAGCGGCCATTGATTGGCCCTGCCGTTGCGCGTATCTTCGGCAGAAAACATTTCGCATCACCGAATTTGTTTTTCTCGGCACGAACAAGGTAGGAATAAACCAGAGTTACAACCAGCACGAGGATATTAAATATAACGTAATCTTTATTTTTACGTGCACACAAACAGCTTTCCATTCTATAATGTGGTTCAAGCTATGTACTCGCAGCTCCGAAAGCGTAAAGCAAAAGGGCGCTGCAGAACTAAAAAACCCCGGGTTGAGTCGCCACCCCAGCATGCTTCGGTCTTGGTGAGCACAGTACCGGCGTGCGGTCGTGTATCACTGCTGTCTGATTCACGATAAATAAATAAAAAAACAGGTTAGCCGTCAGTTGCACTGCACTGGCTAAATTTCTCATCTACGACGAAGATGACCAATTGGGCTAACTTCCCATGTGTAAACACACGATAGAATGACTTTACCGCAATCTTAATCGACATCATGAACAAAGCACTGCAGCGCCAGCGAATGGCAAAGACAGCAGTCATCTTCAGTATCCGTGCAGCAACAAACAAATAAACAACCGGTTCATTCTCTACTGCAGCTGTATCCCAGCTGTGCAATTTCCGATTTCTTTTTTTCTTTTTTTTTGTCTTTTTAAGCGAAATAAGACAAACTTCGACCTAATCAGCACAAATTAATAATACGGTTGTTATGGTAGTACACGTAGCTTCTGGAAGTCGGTGCTGACCAATCCGCCAAAATCTGCCATCCACCAATCCACGAGTTTTTTAAACTGAGTATTTTCGTCGTATCTGCAAGATGTCGCCGCAATCTTATCTAGCGGTGGTAGTGAAGTGGATGCTTGCACCGTAATCAGGTAGGTAAAGGACGTAGAGTTTTATTTGTCAGTAAAATATTAAAAACAAGGCATGACGCTTCAATATCACAAAGACCAGTTCATTGAAAAGAACGTGCATCGATAAATGAAGGCCCCAATCTTACCCAACTTTTTTCGCGTATTTGTGGCGCCAAATATACTTATATATTTAGTTGTGGGGAAAATAAAAACTAAGCGTGATCGACGCTCGCACGTTGAAAAATATAGTTGTTCAAGAAATACACCCATAAATAAAAATTATATTGCTATCTCGCTTTTGGGCGTGTCCGCGACGCCAAATATAATCAAAAACGAATCTTCATCGACGAAGTCCCGTTCAAATACGATCCTGTCGATGACACCCACGTCCATCCACTCAGAAGTTGCACCGTCAGGACTGTCCAGAGGCAACGACGACTTCCAAAGGTGTCCTCGAAGAGGTACGCAGTAAATATGCTCTCTTTGCGACTATTGTTGTTCACGATCTTGAAGGTGAATAACTTGTCGTCATCCAATGGCACCTTGTCACCTTTGGTCTTGCTAGTGCCGGCGATTGCCCGGATGG
>JAZHYW010014071.1:0-32527 GCA_037355805.1 Ixodes ricinus
CTGCTCGTCCACAATCGCTGCGCCAAGTGCACAGCAGCTGACAAGATTGGCAACAGGTATGGCAAGAAAGAACCTTTTCCGTCTGTCTGCCTGTCAGCGAAAAAGAACCACTCAAATACACAAAAACATGTTGCACCTCGGAAGTTATCCTCGTTAATTCCATAAGTTGAAGGCGGTTGCGAAAGCAGAAAGTGCAGACTAAATTCATTTGATAAATTCACTATTTCACCACGGTACACCTAGTGCCACTAAATAACCGCTTCAAGAACGCGTACTTGTCTATATTGTGGCTTAAAATCATGGCTGCCAGTTGTCTGAAAGTGTTGTGTTCCACAGCCATTGTTGTGGAAACGCGCAAGACACGTGCGAGGGCGGGTGCTCCGCTGCCATTCGCTGCCAAGGCCGCTCGTGCACGGTACCGCCGACAACTGCTTCCAGGGGCCGCTCGGAACGCGGGCCACTCGTGCACTGGCGATGAGCGCCACCTGCAAGAAAAACTGCAAACACGCATCAGAGGAACTGAGTCCAGACCACGGTGGTCGAACCGAGATACGGAGGAGCGGTGGCCGGTGGGCTAGCGCACACCAGCTCGGAGCACGTGGGGCAGAAAGCTCGCGCACTGCTGATCCCAGGGATCCTGGGTCTCCAATCCCACCCTGCTCGTTTCGATCTGGATGAGCATCAGTACCGGCGTGCGGTCGTGTATCACTACTGCGTGGTGCACGTTCCAAGACCCTGGCTGGCGGTTGCACTACTGGACTGGCTAAATTGCTCATCTGACAGCTGGGAGACTCGTCTGCCCGTTGAGCCGGACAAGTTCTAGGCTGTATAAACACACACACAACCCAATTTTTCTGAACATATAAAAAAAGAGGGATCGGTGGCCAAGTGCAATAAAGAAAAAAAAGGATCGGTGGCCAGTGGGCTAGAAGCACACCAGCTCGGGCACGTGGAGCGAAAGCTCGCGCTGTATAACGGGGATCCCTGGGTTCAATCTCCCTCCTGCCGTTCGATCTGGATGAGAGCATCGTACTGGGGGCTATGTTGCGCTTTTGGACTCCCAGGAGACTGGGAAAAGAGAGTAACGTCGCACTAACGCTCTTTGGATGTTGATTGGTGGAGTCGCTGTTGATGAGTTTGTCGCGATGCAAGATACGTTCATTCACACCTACGTCACTTCGCCCTGGTCTCACGCGAGAGTCAAAGCCCATAACATAGCCCCCTGGCGTGCGGTCGTGTCACTGTTGCGTGATGCATTAAAGACGAGCTACCGGTTGTACTGCGCATGGCTAAATTGCTCACCTGTGGAACAAGTCGCCCGTTGAGCGAACTATGTTCTGAAGCTGTATAACCTTCCCCACACCCCCAATTTGTTTCCTGACTTAGATGAGTAGCCGCTTCATTCCACCGTTGCATAGTAAGATCACTATTGAAAGAGGTGTTCATAACGAACAATAGCATAGTGAACTCGGTTACTTATGAAGACACTAAAGTTATTTAGGGGTTGATGATTTTCTAAAATTAGAAAAGTGAAAAAAAAAATCGCTTGTACGCCTCACCTTAGGTAGAAACATTTTCTACCTATTGATAGTCCGTTGGTTTTCTTGTGTTTGAAATTTACAAAAAATTGTTTCGTGTGCCTAAAAACGCTAACGTCAAAATTCAGTTTGAGCCTCGAGTAAGCACCTGTTTGTTGGTTAAGAAAGTATGACGTGCCATTGTTCAAAATAATAAAAATCATGCTTCTTTTTTGCTTTCATATCCACTAGTCACCAAACAAGGTCTACAGAATGAAAATATCTGAAATATTAATGTTTCATAAAATAAATATTGTTCGGAATGAGTATTTTTAGCCTTCTTTGCAACTGATTCAACTATTTTTTTTTGTTACCAAATACATATTAGTAGCGTGCCTTCATGGGCACTTCGTTTAAGTGAGAACATCTGACACTGTTTTGTCACACTTTTCTTTTCTTCTTTTTTTGTTCAGAAGCGCCTGAACGAGCGTGTCGGCAGCGCTCGCGTTGTAGCCTGACACATTGCGGCGACATTTTTTTCGTATATTTATTTGCTTATTTTACCCGTGAGGCGCGTACTGTCGGCATCGGGTACTACGAGAGATGGCATCACCCTAAGCAGAAGGACATGAAAGAGGCACCCTACATGCGTAGGATATCTCTGCTTCCAACCCTGCACGATCTTAGGGGTGCTTACGAGCCTTGCTGCCCAGCTGTATGCAAAGCGTTTGACCTACGCGCTAACATAGCTCACACACAAAAAATAGAAATCAACAAAAGTAATGCCTTCAGAGCGCCTTATCAGGCCTTTCGCTAGGAGTCGCCGACTGGTTGCACTTTTTTGCAACGTTCAAAAAGGTGCCGACCAGCAGAGCCGTCAATTGCTAATTCCTGTTGTTTCTATGTTTATACAGCGGGAAGTTAGGCCGGCTCACAAGGGCATCTGGTGTCTTCGTTGGAGATGAAAAGACAGTTGCAGTATACTGCGCTGCTTGTCTGGCCTCGGCAACGTGCATCACGCCATAGTGATACACTGACAGCACGCCGGTACGATGCTCATCCAGATTGAAACGGGCAGAGGCAATGGATTGAATCCACGATCCAGTGGGCTTTACGGCAGTGAGCTTCAGCTGCACTGGGCTACCGAGTCCACGAGCAACGAAGAGACATCGCGGTCGAGATTCAAGCTCGAGAGGCAAAACAACAGCAACAGCAAGAAAATCTCCCGGGTTGAGGTATTTAGTACTGAGTGTCGCCATCTCGTTTAATAAGTTGGAGATAAAATTAACAGGGTGAGTTGATTTTGACACACAAATACTAATACAACAATATTTTGCTTTCTCGTCATGGTCTTAGAAATTAAGATTAGAGGCACCCCTAGTACGTTGCGGCCAAGCGTTTTGCATACGATTGTCTTCTAAATAATTGTGTATTTTCAAAAATGCCTCAAAACGCGCTAAAAACAGTTCAAAACGGTCATATTTCTGGATTTTATTAAAAATCTCCCGGCGCTCTAAAGAAAAATGCAAGGGCACGCACTACCTTCATTACGTTGTGCTAAGTAACCCCAAAAGAATGGGCTACTATCGTGCATTCTGAAACTCAGGTTTGTGTATGGTACTTATTGAGAGTGACGAGTGGTTGAATCCCCCTAGACCCTGGAACATGGGACATGAAATATGGAACATTGCTGGTTGAAGCGCAGAAGAGGATGGGCGGGAGTGGTGAAGGACGGGGCTTTTGGCACGTGGGGGAATACGAGATGAGCCAATTGAACTTGGGATTTCGAAACATTATTGACCTAATGACACAGGGCTTTGCGACAGGGATTCTGCGCAGGGCAATCGTGCCACCGGTGGTGTGCTCTATTTTTACCTCAGTACAAAAAGCGATGATGAAATAGAATAGCCAGCACTTCACTTACTAGCATCACCGCGGCAAATGGTGTATTTTTTATTATGATTCGCTTACTCAAAAACAAGTTGGTATGCCACGCAGGCGGTTCACGTCTATACTTCGTTTACCTTTCGTCCAGACGCGGCCAGTCTTCACGAGATTATATGACGAATCAGACAGCGTCAGAAGGGCACCATCATGGTGCTCGTGATATTTCTGTCCGTGTTCTATCATCGCCTGAACCAATCATAAACAAAGAGCTTTGTTAAACTTGCACTTTGACATGTGATTGGTCCCCGTTTCTCGTAGCATCGCTGCGTCTGGACAGAGTGGAAACGAAGACAACAATCAAGGTATCGAGTTCCATCGGCGAACACAACTTCGTTAATCATTAGAACCTCCGTGGGACATAGACATCAAACTGATCCCAACTTCCAGATGTCTGGAATTGTACAGATAGACAAAAATGTTAACTTTACTTACCACAAGTTTTAGAAAGGCAAAAAAGTTTGAGCAGTGTTTAGTCTGTCTGTAAAATTGTTAAAGATTTTTTGTCTTTCGCATGTCAGCTTTTGTAATTCTGTTACGCTGTCCACGCAGGATTTTCTGTGTTAACATTTCGAAACCAAAATATTGTACTAAGGGGGGGGGCAGTAGGTCTATCTGATAACGAATTTATATCCTGGTTATGCACACGTGTAGCTCCACACCTTGGAGGCACGCAGTCGTGCCTTCGTATTCGCCTGAAGTCACGCGCTACATTATACTTTTTTAACAGAATGTTGAGGCAAACGAGCTGGTGACGATTGAACATGAACCTTGAGACTAGGGAAAAGACAACGAAGGAGAGGAAGAATGAAGTTCACAAACACAGCCCAATTTATTGACAAAAATCCTGAATCTTCACAAACAGAAAAGACAAAAAATTTACACAAAACAGCTTTCCGTTAAAGAATATGTATTGCAACCGCACTAACATGGACGATTAACACAACATATGGACTAGAACCCGGTGACGTCACTCAATATTTTGATATTCTTTGACGTCCGGAACGCAACTCGAGACGTGAAATTATTTTTCCGTCTTTTGACGTCCCGATCAAAATATTGTGTATTTACAAGCGTCTCAACTTCCGACCTTTGTAGCTTCGAAGTACGGACTGGGGAGCGATCGAAGGTGAAAAGTCAAAAAAATATCTTTGCCCCAGGCAGCGTCTTGGTTTGACACAAGTTTCGGAAAACAAATGTCATGCGATCAACGGCTGTTTTTATGACCCTGGTTTACTGACAGGGTGTTTATGCTCGCCGAGTTTTAGTTGTACATGACATATCAGAGCCCAACTACCCAGAACACAATTTGCGGCTCAGGAATTTAATTTTGCCCTACTTAAGAACCGCCGAGCGAGAATCAGCCGGTTGAGTCTCGCTCAATCTCTTCATTTGTCCACGTGCTGTTTTCTATAGTTTGAACACAACCACTAAATATAATCAGGAACTAGAATCTCGGAAGGCACACCTCCAACACTAAATGGACGCATAAAATAGGATACCCATTTTTTGCGGCTTCTAAAAAACTGCAAATACGTTGAAAAAAAAAATGTTGCACAGTCACATGATTTTTGGCAACCTCTTCTCTAAGAATTCGGTTTGAACGGTGCGTTTTTTTACTTTATTAAAAATATACATGATGCTGTGTAAAATATGATTGGCATTATCTCTATTTTTATGCTAAATCGGCAACTTGGTTAAAAAAGACAACTCGCTCAATTCGAAAATTTGAAGCTTACATACCCAGTTGCATTTCACAAAGTACTACTCAACAGCTCTACGTCTTCGGATTCGCGAAATGTTGAATATTATTTGTGTAATCTTAATTTAAACATCAGCCGATACCGAAACCGAAACTTCGGTTGCGTCAGGCAACATTGGTCCCGTGTCCTCAGAGTCATGGCCACGTCGTCGAACCACGTGGTCTTGTGACGTTCGCAGGCGCGAGGTACAGGACACGCGACGCGGGCAGGTCGCTTCGCATGGCGTGGACGGTGATGGCCCGGGGAGAGGGGAAGGGAGAACACGAAAGAGGAGAGGGGAGCGGAGAAACCGGACTTGCGATAAACGCGCAGGGCAGCGCAAACTAGCGCATCCGCGTTACGGTGATCACGTGGACGCCGTAGAGCCAACACCGGGAGGAGAAACTCATGACGTCATCGTTCAATTTCGCTCCGAAGTAAAAACAACCAAAACGTGAGAATGACGTAGTCATGCCTTTGGCGTAGTGGTTCAACGTTGGCCGCTCCAACCCCGTCGCATTGACTGCGCTGACGATTGCGCCTCACGTCGCACGCTAGAGTTGGCAGATTTCGGCGACTTGGCTCGTTTGAAAGTTTGCTGGCCAGTTTATTAAATATATAGACGGAATTAGATCGTAATATTTGACATGGGGTCTTCCTATATGATACTGAAAGGGCTGCATAGTTTCTGAATATCAAAGCCATTGCCCTTTAAAACAAAATTGGGGGGGGGGTCAGTTTTGGTACAGAAATAACTTAGGGTTGCTAACGAAATTTCAGCGCCTATTTTATGGTCTATATGTATTCAAAGGAGCAGTATCACATCAGTTTTACTAATATCTTGTAAAAAGACACGAAAAAGGAATTTTAAAACGAATAAAACGACGAGCAAAGAGCACACCTGGTGGATGTCGCTAACGCCTCATATAATGCCCGTCGGAACCTTGAAGGTAGTAGCGGTTATTGTCACCTCCAGCCACGACGGAAAGAAGAAAGGAAAGGATTAACTCCCCTCTTCCCGAAGTCCCTTTTTATTAACAGCCAGAAATTAACTATTGCTCCCCTACGGGTCGGAAATTCGCAAATGGTCAGGAATTCGTATAAAAACGGCCACTTCCGGTGGCTGGAACGACTATACTTCGTTTCAACAGGATCGAACATGAGCGATGCTGTACAGGCCTCCGGAGCTTTAGCGTCCTGCACCAAACGCCTTGCTCGTGCAATGCAAGCACTGTTCGGGCCGCTCGCTCGTAGCATCGGCTGCGTCTGGACCCAAGCTGAAGCAAGTATAGGCCATCCTCTCAATGTCAGCCTCGCCGACGCTTTGCTCGTCCCGAGACCAATCGTTGCCCGAGACGACCTACGTCAGGATACGTCGGATATCGCTCTGACGAGCCTGCCGAACTGAGCCTAGACCTGGAAAGGTAGCGCAATTCTCCTCTCCCCTCGTTTCCTCCCTTTTCAGCAAACGGCAATCCCTCCTCGCCAATGTCCGCGCCACGCCCCCCGCCGCCATGTCTGAGCTGGGCCGCAACGCGCGGCGGCGCGCTGCGCGCCTGTGTGCCGGGCACAACCGGGTGCTGGCCGTTCATGTTATTGGATACGGCGGACTAGATCTTTCTTTCTATGAAGGGTTTTGTTTCTAACATGAAGAAAACTAGCGTTTATGCGCCTTTATTAGGTTATAAAGTTCGGAAGACGTCTCTATCGGCAAATCCAACTCTGCACGGCAGAGTTGGGAATCGCTTCAGGCGTGAAGACAAACTTTCTCCAATTCCGCTTAACATAATCGATTAATAAAAGTAAAAAAAAATAAAAACAGTTGAGTTTTTTGGGTTGTCGGCATACTGCGAAAATATGTTTGTTTACCCATTTATTGCAGCAAAAGCATAGAGCAAACTACCCGACTAAGATACCTCTCCCTGCGTCTAAATAGAGTTCGTGGGCAAGGAGTGCGTTATGACAGGAGCTCGTGCCAATGCTTTGACATGGATGGAGCGGAGCACCACAAGGCTCCCGCAATCCTTAGCGTACGCTCTGCTAGAGCGTTTTGGTATCCTAAACAAGTGCATTTGAAGAATCGGCATCGCTGGAGTTGAGCAAATAAATGACACCACTATGCATCGTGTAAACAGGACTTTTCGGTAATGTTTAGCATCACCACGATCGTTTGTCAATCCAGCAACGGTTTACTTCATACACTTTTCACTTTGCATTTTATAAGCGTCGAATACTACCTTCAACTGTGCTCATGCATCGGAGGAATATGCGACGCTGCTGTTTTACGCGCCTCGTGCGCGACTTCTGCATCAAATAATCAAATACACTCCCGCCTTATCCCCTTCGTTAAAATGAAAAATTGCGTGCTCGGTTGCCTTGCGCAGCACGTTCTCATGTATCACATATAAGTAGTGTTTTGACGTTCTCACCGCTAAAGTACACCACTTGGTTCACTCTCAAAGCAATAGCTTTTTGCCGCACAGCCGCAGGCGTACCTAACTTTATGAGTTACAAAACGAAGACAGAGGATCCTTCAACAAAGTCTTTTGAATACAAGAGCAATTTTTTTATTGTCAATAATTGATGTTTTATGAATCACAAAAGACATATGCAAATAACGATGAAGACATGAAAATATTTATTGCTACACAAAAAGCAAAATGCCACATTCGGAAGAGGTCAGTCAGAAAAAAGGCCGAAGGATCTGCACATGCTGAAGGCACCCGCAAGTGGATATAGCGAGTTACGTATATCTGGTTCCATCCGCAAAACAACCGCGCGTGCAAAAAAAGAAAAAAAGTAATTTAGATTGCGGATGGCTTTACGCCACCCGTTGTGTATTTTGGGAGGGGGGGGGATGGGAGCTTTCGATGGTTGTTACTATGACGTCTCTTCTTTGCAGTGCATTATTTCCGAAGCAGAGCCGAGGCTAATATGAAAGTATATTTTTTTTTTTCAGAAAGTGATGTTCTCTTTTCAGCCAGTTGCGTAAATCAGTGGTCCTAGTACTTGCTGTTTTGCTTTTTCATAGTTTGAGATTTACGGTTTTGATATTCGGGTTTAAGCGGGATCATTTTGAGCAAGATTGAGTGAGTACATAGAGCGACTACTTTCCATGCAACCTTGATTAGGTATAGCTGCAGGCTGCACTCCGGGGGTACTTTTGGTTGAATTGTTATATCTCGTGTATTTACGACCTTTGCATTGGCTGTTCGAGGTCACAACTAATAGAGTTTGAAATAAAAACTATTTTAGATTAGAAAAACCTCTAATGAGTACGGGTTTTCGTTTGAAAGAAGTGCCTATTTAGTATATAATATATTGCTTCCTCGTCGAATTAGGCACACCCGTAAGACCACGTGCAAAATTACATTTATGTTTTGAGATGCCGACATTCAGACAGTCAGCGTTCTTTGAAATTGTAAAGTGCTTAACTCCTATTAAATTAGCGAACTTCCAAAAAACACACTTTTTTTTTTGTGCAGTTCCACCTAATTTAATTAATACGGTTTACCCTATCGCGTTATAAGAGGAACTTTCATGGCCTCTGGCGACATGACCCGGCGAGGAGGAATCCTGGGAGATTAGAATCGCCCAAGTAGCACAAAGTGGGCTCCCAAAGGGGCCAACATGGGTACCAGTTGGGTAGCCCAGTGAGTGCCACGTCGGTTTTGCAAGTCGGGCCCAAGTGGGACACTCTTGGACAGCCTTCAAGGCCCCTCCTTGTAGGTCCCACAGGGGGCCTAGGTGGGCAGCCCACATAAGGTCGCTCCGGGGACATCATTTCGTTCGGGGTCATTTCATAATTTCCTTACGGTGTCGGGTGTTGCAGTGCATACCACATTCAGCGATGCCTCACTCTTCCCCGTGGGCTTACTGGAAATATTACCATTTTGATAGATCAACGAAACGTACAGCCCATAAAAAATAAAAAGAACGTTTCAAACGTACAAAATGAAAAATAAATATCTTAAAATTTTTATATAAAAGTTTGTTGTACAGGCAATCGGGATACATAGCCAGCTTGAGCCGTCTACCGACACCGAACTTTTAGATTCGACATTCTGACCAGCGTGTTTCGAATTCGTTTTCATTCAATACCCTGCGCAAAAAATTCCACCCCACGTAGAACGGCCTCCCCAACATACACGCTGAGTAGTAAGTTAGTAATAAACTTTAGCGAGCCTAGAATTTCTCACTCAAGCTTAACATTACAATACTCGGTGATTTGGTATTACATTAAGCCGATCTCCGATGTTGAATTTCCAGAACGCGCGGTAAATATTCTCAATATTAGCGGAAAGTGCCGTACAGGTAGTCCCAGTTGGGCACGCCCACGCGTTGCCGCAGTGGAGCCTCCTCTTCGTTAACTTGGCCCCCCAAAAAGCCGAGGTGGGACCCACGGGGGTTTTACAGGGCCAGCCCAACTCGGGCACGCCGTGTAAAGCCGTGGAGACCCCATGTCGCATTTGGCTCCCGTATAGGGTCCAGGTAGGTTCCACGATATACTTCTACACTGTGCCACCTCATTGCCGAGGTGGGACCCACGGAAGTATTGCACGGGCTCCCCAGACTGGGCGAGTGCCCCTACTTGGGCTGCTGCTTTAAAATTCCTCGGCAGCCCTTTCTGGTCAAGTATGTCCGTACGCTGCATCGTGCCTTGTGTAAAAACTCGATTATCCTCTGCCAACGTCCAATGGGATTTTCTGATGGAAACTAACTTAGCTTCCAAACAAATGATCCAATTTCTCCCACCTCTGTCATTAAAAGAAAGTAAGGTTGAGATCCGAGTCTCCTTGGAAAAAGGCTCTAAATTTTTCGAAGCTTTTCGGCCGAAATTTGCTCGAATTTATTCAAGAAGTCTGAATTCGTATGTAGTAGTAGTCGTCCAGGGACCCCGATGCGATTTCCCTTTCCCTCTTGGTAACGAGACACGTCTTTTGCGCGGTCCATAACAAAATAAAGAAGAGAAAGCCTTGTCCGATTGATTAGTAGAATAAAGAACTGCCCAGACAGTAGGGCACGATTTCCGATCGATTACTGTCGAGACCGGTTATAACGAAGTCGGTTATAACGAAATAGCGGCTACAGCGAAGCGATAACGATTTCCATTCCTTTTTGCACTTCGTTATAACCGAAGTCGGTTATAACGAAACAGCGGATATAGCGAACGGATCACGATTTCCCATTCACGTTTGCGCTTCGTAAACCGAAGTCGGTTATAACGAAATAGCGGATATAGCGAACTGTGCCGCGCACTAAAAATTATGCTGTCCTGTTTTCAAAAAAGTTCGTATCCACTTGGTCACGCGGAAATTATTTCCACGTCAACCACGCTGCCGGGTGCGTAACAGCGCAACTTGCCGTCAGCGAGTCGTCAGACCGCGCGAGGAGGCGCCTCCTCGGAAATTGTCTCCTCCTTTCTTGTTTTCGTTGGATTAACAATTCGAAGACATGGGAGAACGAGAGGACACAATGCGCTAACTTCAACCGTTTAATCCGCAGAAATATATGTTCCGCGGGCCGCGGGACATGTGGCAGAAACTACGTTGGCCAGACAGGAAGATAGGTTAATTATAGATAACGCTAGCGCAGCACAGAAGTGAGCAGCCATCGGGATGGTCATCTGTCGATGCATTGGTCGACGACTGCGGGGGCAAACCTAAGTTCGCTTACACTACATGTGCACGGTTGTCAGCAGGCATACAGATGAAACTGTAAGAAAAACAATGTGACGAATGCGTCAGCGTTCATAATAATTACGACGATGAATGTGTCAACGTGGCTTCAATTGAGCTAGCGGCTGAAGAGACAGTTCTTGAGAACAGCAGCGGGGTGCGAGATTGGTTGAGTGTCGCGGTAACTCTAGAGCATATTTTCCCGCGCATCTCTGGACGATTAAGCAGTTAAGTTAGCGCATTGTGTTGTCTTGTTCTAACCATTTGTTTCAACGATTCAGCACCAATTCGCCCAACAATCAGCTTAATTGGACAGCCAGCGGAAGGGGAGGTGCGCTGCGACCTGGGGCCTGCACGTCACGAGCTTCTTCCAAGGCCGCGAGCGAAGGGTCGCTCTTTCCTCCGACAAAATTCGTTGCAAAGCAGACTGCAAGCGGAGGAAAACCCTTACGCCCTTCCGTTCGATAAACGTCGTGCACTGCTACACGCGTCAAACCAAACCATATCCTGTGTGGACGGCCATTTAATAAAACATTCTTCGCGCGCCAAATTCTTTATTTTTTTTATTACAATTTTATTTACAGGAAGCAATAAGTGGAGGAGATTTGATTATCTCGATTTTGAGAGTATAGAAGAAAAACTTTCAGCCAGTTCCACTCTGGTGAAGAAGGAAGACGAGCGAAGCTGTATACTATGGTGTGAGACCAGACTTGTACACGTTACTGAAAAATAGTAAGGAATTATCAATTACAATTACTCGAGCTAAATTGTAATTTATTACAATTACAATTACTCTCCCATGAAAGTAAGCGACCGTTACCCCCAAAAGTAATCCGTTACTTTCGTGGCGTTACTTTCAACAATATTTTCCTCGAATTAAGAAACAAAGTGAAGAAGGTTATTCAAGATCTTAATGCTGCCACTTGTTCCATTTATTGACCTTGAGTATTTTAAGCAACAGCTGACTCTCGAAAGTCTCGTCAGACATTTTGCGTTATTTCTTACTAAATATGTTCACTGCTACGCTGAACACCCTTTGAACTGAGGCACTGGATGGGAGTGCCATATTGTCGCCTCACGAATGCTTCATGCTCTGCATTGAGCTTTTTCAGCGAAGCAACGGAAGTACTATTTGAGCATGAAGATAGAGCAAAGCTTCGTCGTTGCAGCTCGTTGCCTGCTATTCGAGTGAGTTTTAGTAAAGTTGCTAACAGGAAGCTGATCATTAAATAATAAATAAGGTTAGGCTCGATATTCTTCTTCCTTTGGTTCTGAACAGGTCGAGCCTCGGTTGAGACGTTGGTGAATAAGAAAAAGTTTCCAATATTTAAATATAAGTAATCGAGAAAAAAAAAATAGGACACTTATTACAACAATTAATTGGAACGTTTGTTAAAACAAGGAAATGTAAACGCACGTTTTCCATGTGTCGCAGGGGCTAACGGACAAAAGCTCACCGGACAAAAGCTCACCGGACAGAAGCTCACCGGACAAAAGCTCACCGGACAAAAGCTCACCCGTTTTTTGACAGACCCGGACAAAAGCTCACCCGTTTTTTGACAAACCCGGACAAAAGCTCACCTCGATTTTTTTTCTTTTGCTACACGGGCGAAACACGGGCTGGAAATAAAGTGCGGACGCGATGGATGCATTGGACCATTTTTAGAACTTGTACCCCATCCACCAATGAGTTGTGAATTTTTAAAAATACTTTGAAAGAACGGGAGTTGGGCCTTTTTGGAAAAGTACAAGACAGATGACCAGTTTCGAAAACTGTGTGGGATTTTAGATAGGCTCGCGTTCCTTCCACCACAGCTTGTTCCACAAGAACTAACCACCAGGGAAAGGTCTACCGGTGACATCGGCTACCTGCTGGACTATTTTGATTGCATGTATGTCAACGGCCGCTTCCGTTATGCTTCTGTTTTATCTACGGCGGCACCCAGAGCGAATTCTTCCCTTCGCCAGACTCTGCGCCGACCACGACCGGAGTTCCCCCGGTACGGTGGAATATGTACGACGCCACTCTTAAAGATAAAGACCGGATGAGCAACACCTGCGAAGGATGGAGTACCGGGTTCTAGAAGCTCGTCGGCCACGCCCATCCAAGCATCTTGAGGCTAACTGAATATACAGAAAAATCAGGCGCTCGTTGCTACGGCATTGACACAAGCCCGGAGAGGTGAGCCCTCAGTAAAGCGGGTGCGAAAAACCACTCTGCGCCTGCAGAATCGTCTTAGAAATATTTGCGAGGGCTTGCATGTACATCGAGATCTACCAAGACTGCTGGAGCTAATAGGGTACTGCATTCGCTTCTAACCAATCGATAAATAAACTTGTTTCTATTAAAATCAACAAACCATGCGCCTGTCAGATTTAATTTATCGTTGCCTTTTTGTGTCGCACGCATGCACCTAAGTTGTCCGCACTCGTGTTAAGACCAACATAAAATTTTCTCATGGTGAGCTTTTTGTCCGCGTCTGTGAAAAAATGGGTGAGCTTTTGTCCGGGTCTGTGAAAAAATGGTTGAGCTTTTGTCCGGTGAGCTTTCTGTCCGGTGAGCTTTTGTCCGGTGAGCTTTTGTCCGGGATTCACCTTTCTTGGTGCCGTTAAAAAAACGCACGGAGCACGGACCGACTGCAGTTTACTCCGGTATTCTCCAGATGGATGTCCGCTGATGCCACGGGCAGAGAAAGGCAAAGAAAACTAAGCGACGCTATGGCCCCACTCATGAGTTTCACTCTTCTGAATCTTAAGTCTAAGTCAGCCACCATTATGTTTTATTTTTAAAAATATCTGCTTGAGATAAGATGCGTCCTGCTGGGGTAAAAACAGGAAGAAAAAGAAGACTATTACCATTTTCGAAGTGCTCGCAAAAAGCTGACTCACAAAAAGGGTAACTGGGATGCAGAATAACCTGGCTGAAATTCACAAATAAAGTGGGCCAACCCTAGAAGTTGGACTACAAAAAAAAGTAAGTAGCTTTTAAAACAGGGTCAAATAAGGTGAAAGAAGCAGAAAAAAATACATCCTGTTTTCTAAGAGAAGATGATAAGTGTGCATCGACCAACGAGGATGCTTGCTGGCAATAACACCTTCACATATTATCACATCTCTTTTAGCGGATTTTAGGGTAGACGGAGCGTTGTCTCGTGTTGTGACATTATGAGAAATGGTCGTAGTTACTATAACCGACAAGGACATTGTTAATTCTTGTCTGTGCACTTACCACCTTGAGCATCTCAAAGAGGCATACAATCACTTGGTGTCTTCCGCTCCCCGCCTTCAATCGCAACGGAAAAACAGACACTCAAAAAAAAAAAAAACATAACTTCCCATTTTTTTGCTGTTTTGTTGTAGAAATGTTTATTTGGATCTTTTGACGTTAGTTGTGAGGGTCTAAAAAAATGATTCAGGGGCTTGGTGTTGCAAAAAAAAAAGAGCTTTGCGGAACTGAAAAGTGCCAAGCCTCCCTTTGGAGTGTCACTGCGCTCAACTTTACCAAAATGAAAACGACCTTCTCCTTAGAAGGGGGGGGGGCTGGATCGGAAAAAATGTAACGGATTACAAGGAGTCCGTTACGTAAAAAATGTAAGGAATTACTTTAAAATTACTCTAGAAAATATGTAATTATTCGTTACTAAATTACCGATAAATGTGAGGGATTACAAGTAATTCCGGAACCACGCGTAACGGATTACGCGGAAGTCTGGTTGTAGACTATGGTGGGAATGATGCAGCTGGGCAGCCGCAGGCCGGCAGACCAGAGTGAAAAGGCTGCAAGGGTTGCCGCCATCTGTGAGAGATTGCGGCAACCAGACACCCGGCAAAAGCCGGTTGTCTGTTTGCCGCCGCATGACTTATAGATGGCGGTAGCTGTCCGAGAGTTTTGTGTCATCGTTTGTTTACTGGCGGACACGATACTGAAGAAATTAGCCGTTAATAGCTCGCGCCTGTAAAGAGAAAACGCTACGTTAGTTTTTTTCAGTTTCTTTTTTTTTTTTTAATTATAGTACTGAGCGGACGGGAGCAATCACTGCCGGAGTATGAACTAAAAATTAATTCGCTACCTGCTATCGGCAACCTTCGCGAAGAAATAAAAAAAATCCCCTCACGCGTCACGTGTCGGAAAATAACGAGTGACTACAGCCATCACGCGTCACATATCGAGAGAAGGGACTGGTGGCGCGGGGTGCAGCCCGTATCCTGGTTGGGGCGCGAAGGAAGAAAAAGCGCCCGGCGATGACTCCGACGATAGGCTTTGACGGGCGATGAAATCACCCGGCGCCGATGTCGTCACCGGTGTTCGACGTCATGCCTCAGAGTCCGCGGCCTTTCCCGTGAGTAAGCGCGGTAGAGAGGCGCTCGAGTGAGGTCATCGTTCCCGGCGCTCTGCGTGCACGCTTCCGGTGCTTTGTTCCCGCTCAGCGAACACCCGCTCTGCTCGTGCACTGAACGGGACACACCCGGAGTTTCAGCTTTCTCGGGAACTGCTTAAAAACGCCGAGATTTGACTGCCAATTTTTTTTTTTTTGCCACCCAATTTCTTTTTCGTTTTCCCCCGAATTGACAAAGAACAAAAAAACTGATCTAAAGAAAAAAAAAAAAAAGAGGCGGATCGTTTTTAAATTTTGTTTTTTGTCACCCAGCGCACGCAGCAAGTTGTTTCCAAGGTCAAATGACGACTATGCTGTCTGTCTCAGCTTCGGTCCAGGCCGCAGCCGATGCTGCGAGGCGCGAGCTTGTGTGCCGCAGAACAGTGCGTCGCACCGCACGAGGCGCGTGCTTGGCGGGGATGCTGAAAGCCCGGAGCTCGCGCTTGCCAGCATTGGCTGCGTCTGGGTAGACTGAAAACGAAGCCGCAACCGGGGCACTGAAGCGAGTCTCGGGTAATCATAGATAAAAAAGATACAAAATGTCACGAATGACAAGTGATGAGGCGATAATTGCTGAAAAACTAAACGTTTAATGGGGCGAACTTGTGCCCCCGCCCCCCCCCCAAAAAAAAAAAAAGTCCGGCAGAACCCATCCTTTGGGAATGATTATCTACGTTAATGCGAATAGCATCAAACGGTGCGGAGTTATGCGCGTTCGTCAGGTGGCCGGCACACTCTAGATACGCCAGCCCACTCTTGAGGCGATTCTAAATTTGTTGACACTTTCACAGCCCTGCGCACGATCTCCGCAGCCCAGCACGTGCGTTTGTGTCACTTAGGAAGGCGAGCAAAGCACGCGCCATACGCACAAACACTCAAAATGGTACCGACCAGACTTTCTGGCGTCTCAGCTAGTCTCAACCAACGGTACTCTAAACGGTTGTTTATATCTTTACCATAGGACGCGCTTTACAGCGCTGTCACAGCTACCGGTGCGCGCGCGTTCCATGCACGAGGGCTCATTCCGCTCTCGTGAGGCTGAGCACGGCCGCTACATCACCCTCTCCCGAGCGCGGGAGAGGGTGAGCTAGCGGCCGTGCTCAGCCTCACGAGGCGGAATGAGCCCTCGTGCATGGACACGCGCGCTATGTGACAGCGCTGTAACGCACGTCTATAGTAAGATATAAACAACCGTTTAAGTGCGTTGAATGACTGCCTTCATAGCTCTGTGGTTAAGCGCGTCTGCCTGCTGATCAAAGGGTCAACGGTTCGAATCCCAGCCGGCGCCGGTCTTTTTTATTTATTTATCGACCCGCGGCGTGAATGCCATTCGCATTAAAAAAAAAAGGAACAGAAGGACGCATGAGCGTCGCCGGCGTCGGGCGGCAGTGACAGCGGTGTTGAACGCTGGGGCGAAAACTGACTCTGGCTCGCTACGCGAAGTCCCGCGCCGCACGCAGCTTGAGCTTCTGGAATATTCGGCGCAGAAAGTTCTGACGCGTTGAACATTTCGGACCTCGAACAAGCAACAGGATTCTCGAGAATTTGCCAGAACACAAAAATGCAGGGATAAACAAAAGACACGTCGCTCCCAGGAATCGAACCCTGGCTTTTCGCGTGGGAGGGCAGATACACGATAACCGTTAGGCCACGCGCGCGTTGCCTGCTTGGCCAGCTGCGCGCGCGGCATTATCAAGCAGATCTGAACACGTGCGTTTGAGAACAAACTATTTCTCGCAGGAATTTCAGTAAATAAAGGACGTCAAACCAAGCCTAAATTCTCAAAATGTTCGATGTTCGAGGTTGGTGAATCTGCCGATTTCGGCGGATGCGACCGGAAGCGTTGTCGTCCATTAAAAAAATTACCCTAAAACATGTTTGTTTTTTGTATACATTAAAAATTAGACACCAAACCTATGCCTGCATTGAGATAAAAAAATTTACTAAAACTGTCGTATGACGATAAAAAGCTTATAAATATAAATATGAAGGGCAATTCTCACACTTGCGTGAGTACGACCGAATGCGGTTGCAACGGCTTGCGACGTTAGTCATTTTACGGGTTCCTATGGCGACAGCGTTTTAATCCGCTTACAACCGCACCGTTGCCAGAGCAATCCGTAACAAGGTTAACGTCGCAAGCCGTTGCAGTCGCACTCGGTCTGACTCACGCAGCTGTGTGAACCAGCCTTTGCCCTTTAAAAGACTTATACGGGATACCGGCGCACTTAGGGCAAACAAGTTACTATCGATGCGCTGAAGAGCCTAGCTGGGAATTTCGCACTTTTCCGACTCCCTTCTCCACGCACGCTTTAAGCCTAATGGCTCGTTTTAACACTTTTTTGCTTTCATTTTTGTGTAAATAAAAACTTTCAAACACCATAGGAGAGTACAGTGCTCCTTTAATTTAACACCGACACGAGATGGTTCGTTTTTGCCACTTTTCGTGTTATTCCCGGGGTGTACTGGTCGAATTGCGTGGTAAGTCTTGACTCCCCGCGAGTCACAACCCAGCCTGTCGAGTTATCTGCCTAACGTCTCCGAATGAGAGTCAACTTTTTTCTGAGCAATGTCTGCGTGTAAATACGGTATAGGTTTGGGGAATGTCACGCTACATCATGTTCGCAAGACTGAAGTTGGTTTTATGCTTTCCCACGCCGCCATGAATCCGGTGAAACTTCTAATGGTGTATTCACACGACGGAGATTTCTTCCACAGAGAGAAGCAAACGTCATTGCGCTTCGAGGTCACTTGCGCCACATAACGGATGCTCGCTCATCCCGAGGATTGCCCCATCGTTCTGCAAGAAGAGAAGACGGCGTCGAACGACAAGTTGGGTGGCGTGTGCAAAAAGCATGGAGGAAGCTTGAAGTTGTCGCGTTCTTACACCAACAGCGTCAAAGTTGACAGTGTCATATTGGTCTTATGGTGTACACTCGCACGACGAAGTTTTCTCCAGGTAGAGGAATATACGTCACCGTGTTTTTGAGGTCTTGTGGGTCACGTCACGGACGCTTGACTAATCCCCGTACTCTGCAAGGACCCGAGGACAAACTTTTCTTATCATGCTTCGTCGAGAGAGAAAGATGGCGTCGAACGATGAGTTCGATTAGTTTGTTGATGTTCAAGAAAAAGCATGGTGGATGCTTGAAGTAGCTGCATTCTTAAACCAACAGCTTCAATGTTGACAGCCCGACGATGCTTCTATTTACGTCGACGAAAAAAAAAAAAAAACGGAATCTCAATATCAGTCTGTGAACCTTGGCGCTGTTGGTGCAAGAAGGCGACAGCTCCAAACTTCGACCATGCTTTTTACACGCAAAATCGAACTTGTCGTTCGACGGCTCATGATTTTCTCGTCGGAACGGTGGGACGATCCCCTGCTCTCGACGGAGTGGCGTAGGGGTTAGCAAGCATTGGTAACATGGCGCACGCGACCTCAAAACGCGATGACGTCGCTCCTTTTGTAGAAAACCTTCTTTTTTGCGAATACACCGTAATTTGTGGTTAGATGTTTAAGCAGTGGCAAGTAAAACAATAATAATAATGTCAATGTGCAGGTAAGCTGGCGCGTATCAATCATGATGTTTAAACTCTGACACTCGGAAGGAAACTTGAAAAATATATTACAATAAAACAGAACAAAGGTGCCAGATAAGCGTCCCAAGAGGCGCCTGGTGTCTCCGACGTGGGCGAGAAATTTAGCACGCCGGTACGATGCTCATCCAGATCGAAACGGGCGGCGGCGTGGTTCGAGTTGATTCCCATGGGTTCTGCGGCGCAAGCTCCCCCCGCGTTATTCTCCTGACGTGTTTAGCTTTAAAACCCAGCGTGTAAATGAACAAGCGCTACCCTCGTTTAGCAGTTGGAAGAAACCATGGCCGTGCTGAAGTGAACAGGCGCAATCTCTTACGGCCTTAGCACGGGCAGTGGTTGCCTTTATGGCGGCAGCTGGAAGGGGTCGCTGTAACCCTACCCTTCCCATAGCGCTTTAACCCTTTCATGGTCGCATTTTTTCAAAGACCCGCCCCGTGGTTGGGTTTTTTACTCGGTGCGTTAGCAAAGATTATACACCAGTTTATTGTCGCATAAAAAAATCTAAGACTTAAAATAAATAGTACACACACTTCTAAACATCTGCAGCACACTCGCTGCAGGCTGAACAAAACATAAAGGGCCAAAACTTCGACGCGCCCGCTTCCGAGACAGTCTAGAAGACAGAGCGGCTGTGTGTTAGACTCCGGACTCCCAACCGAGCTGGTTTCCAGTTGTGCGTCGGATGTCGAGCTGTTATCCGACTCCGAGTTCGAGAATGGTTCAAAGTCTGTACCCGAAGAGCCATTGCTCCAGTCTCCGCTACGCTACCTCCGGAGCAGCCGGCACGCGCGGCTATCTCGAAGCATCACTTACACAGAGCGTCCAGTTTCGCAATTTCAAAAAGCCGCGCCAAAAAAACATGACCGCAATTACGCGGTTGTAGTTCCCTACAAACCTACCAGATGGCAGCACCTCCCCGCGAACGCTCCCCGTTCAAGAAGAGGCGCGAATATTCGAACGAGCAGTCGCGGACGTACGAGCAGTCGCGGACGTACGGGTACGTCAGAAACCATGCGGGACGCTCCCGCGCTGACGTACAAGGTACGTCAGTGACCATGAAGGTAATTCCCGCTGAGAGCCTCACCTCCTCCTCACCGTGTTGGCCTCTTTGCTCCGGGGGTGAGTTGGAGAAGTTTCTTGAGTGATTAGACCCACAGGTCATGAGGCCGCCTGCCTGCAGGGACTTATGCGGAACATCTCTTTATCTTCGCACCTAACAGGAGAAACGTTTGTATAGACGAGCATTTGATTATCGGAAGCCGAAGATATATTTCAGTCGGCTCATTACACTTTTCTTTTCTTTGAAATAAGTATAATGACACACATTTTCTCTCGCAGTGGGCGTACAACAGTTGTACAGGATGGCTCAGGCGGTATTGGGCAAGGTAGTGTGGTCGCGCCCACACGCGGCAAAAGAAGTCTCATTGGTCCGAGAGTGAAGGCCTCAAGGAAAGCCGCTCTTTTGCCCGGTCATAGAAGTACAGTCGGGAGCAAAAGTTTGCGGGGCACGGGAGCGCGTGCCGAAATGCATCGCCGCGCCGTCCGACGGCGCGCCCGCCGCATGAAGAAGCCCCGCCTTGCGCATGCGCGCGCCTTCGTGCTCGCTATCAAGTCTCTTTCGCTGGTTTCTTTCCGACGCACTCCTGATAACAGGAGTCGGCGCCAGGGGCGCGAGTTAGCGCATCGCTGGCTTAGAGCACTATATAGCTCCTACGGAGCAGAGTAGCGCAATCAGAGTGTCGAACCGAAACTTTTATCGGTTCGGTTCCGGTTCGGGTTCACGGATTTCGGTTCAGCTCCGGTTCAGTTCCGGGGAGCGAAAAATAACGGTTCGAACCGGTTTGAACCGGTTCGAACCGGTTCGAACCGCTAAACTGAGAATATATTTTCCGCGCTCCTTTGGCAATAGGCACTTTTTCTAGAGTGAAACAAGTAACTATACAGCTTTTTATCATTTGTTGAATCCCCCTTATTTTTCAGGTACCAAAAATGAATTAAGTTGTTTAATTTCGATGAAACAGTAAAGGAAAAGCCAGATTAACGTATATGACTCAACATCTATTTCTTTTTACCCCAGTCGCACATATTTTACCGGAATCTAAAGGTTATCAGTCTGGTGGGTCGTCTAAAATGCGCGTGATTAGTAAACCTTTGCGTCGCAATATTAAAAGTCGAGTCCTACTGTGCTCTTTTACTTAGAAATTAGTTAGTGCATACAATCATGAAATGGGCACGTTTTCGCCATATATATTCTGAAAACTAGATAATAAAATATGTTTCACAATTTAAATGATGACGATGCAACCGAGCTTAAAGCAATAATATTTTCGAAATGTCAGGAGAGTTTCAGGACAAACCCTTTCAGTCTACCTTTTATAGAAACTCTGAGCGGCAAGCACAACGCTTGCTTTCCTGATCAATATTGTTTACACTCAGCGCCGTGATGCAGGCGAATAAGAATGCAGAAAAAAGTGACCTTCGTATTCAGTGCGGATATGCCCTAAAATAGAGCGCATTGAAGTGCACCTTTTCGAGATAGCTTTGCGTTTGATGTTTGTTCTTGACAAGATGCCGGTCAATTCAATTTGTAAATAAGCATCACCCTTGCTAATTGGTGATTTGTTGTTAAATACAACAAAGTGGTATTTCATAGTCTACTCGACGTTAAAGCTACTTAATTCGTCACTTTCTGACGGTCTGCGTGCGCAGTCGTCATAGTTCTGCCACGCGCCACTGTGTATGCACTTTGTTTTCATCCAGCCCACAGACACATAAAATTGTTCATCATCAAATAAAAGAACAAACAGACTTCTATAAGTTTGAGAAGTTGAATATGCGTCAGGAACACAAGTTATTTAAATCAGATTCAAAATGAAAAAAAAAAGGTATAAGTTTCTCCCAAATCACTTATGCACGTGCCTTTCGAGGATAAAAACGCCGGAAAAGATTTGCAGAGCATATATCAGATAATTTGTAGGTGCATTAACTTATGATATACCTCTTTATGGTGATAGGCCCTTTATTTATGTTGTCAAGTGTTCAGGTAGTAAGAAAATATTTGTTATTGTCATCAATAAATTTGACTGTATGAAGTTCACATAACCGCTTCAGACCGACATGGGAGGACGAAACTCAAAAATACGCCATCTGTTGAGTCTGCGGAACGTGCTTATTTGTTCGCTGTTTGGCAGTGTGAAACACCAGGTCGCGGGGTATGCTAAGAAGAACTGTGTGCCCACGTTATAGATCTGAAGGCAAATGCACGAAATGTGCAGAGAGAGAGAGAGAGAGAGGGAGATAATAAATTATATTCTTCTGGATAATGCCATCCACGACGCCTTACGGCAAAAAGAACTATATAGGGATGCATGTTTTAAGCGTAAACACGTTTAACGGAACTCCGTCTGGTTGGGTCAAAAAGTTGAGAAATGCAGACCTTCACAAACCAAGTCCTGAACATTTAGTGGCCCGACGTTTCAATAGGTCGGGCTCAATAGGTCGACAGCCACTTAACCGTCGGCGTGTGTAAACGGACTAGGGCACTTGAAGAAGAAAAAGTGAGTGAAGCAAACGACACACCGTAGATAGAAAAGAAGCTGCTGCTCTCCACGTGCGAATAGTCCCCCTTGATAAAATTTAAAAAAAAAACGGTTTTGAAACGTCAGATTCTTTACTGTTCAGGACTTGGTTGGTTATGGTGCGTATTTCTCTAGTAGAGATGCGTGTAATGATGTTCCTAATTACACATAAATATCGCAAAAAAACAGACAATATATTTCTAATTTAAATCACATTAGGACATCCGATTGCACGAGCTCGAAACTTTGCAGAATACTGTCTTGGGAGGCTAAAATGATATTTGGTTTTACGGGCACTTGTTTTGTGGCCTGATTTTACAACTCCGTGTTTTATCAGTCATGCGCGCTCTAACATTTTATGAGGCTGCAGCATATCATCGCGAGACTGCTATATATACTGCACAACTTTACAATTTGAACATCCCCTTGGACATCCCCTATTTGGACACCGTACAGGGACGAAGAAAACCAAATGCTACTTCGAACGGCGTGCCTATCAATGTCAAACATGAGCGTTCAGTGACGACATTGGTCTAGAACGTCGGATAATGATGACATAGAATTCTGGAGGTAGAACTGGCTAAATAGGCGCAAAGTACCCCTTCTGATCCTTTCAAGCACGTGACTCTCACTTATATATTTGCTTGGAACACCCGTAAATTGGTGGGGCGCTCATATCATCATAACTGGATGTTAATTTCCAACACTTAGGAAGATCGCACATGGTTGTTTCACGCTCTTGCCGTTTAGATTCTCTATTGGCTCAGACCAATAACGTCATCAACAAAAGAAAATGCGATCAAAATTCTGACCCTCTTTCAGCTATTATGTTCAAAATACGCAAGATTTCTTGTTCATTTTATGTTTAATGTGTTGCTAGAGTCCCAGCCACTAATTCGAACGAAAGCAATGCAAATTTAAAAAAAAATGGCCAGAAACGCTTTGCATGGCCCCTTCAAGTCCAGATGCAGTTTATTCTACAAACAAACACTAAGATTTTGGCTAGGTACAAAGATAAAGTGTCGCGAGAATTACACGAGGCATATGAAATTAGGACCAGGGAGAAGAAATGTCTGTGACACGTCCCTATCTTTATCTACAAATGAGTTTTAATTTTTGAAGCGCGGGCTGAGCAGATAGGGTAAACAGGGTTTTTGTGGCTATATTACGTGTGAAGTTTCAATAAACTGCAGTTGAGAGTGTGCCTTGTCCTGTTTCCCTTCGTCTGTGTCCCTGTATTTTTTCGGCGCTTTTTGTTTGCAATGAACCAACTGGCCCAAATCTCCACTTTACTATGCTACAAGCACGAGTCTTTGGTCCCGACCACTTGGACTGCAGGAGCGCGCGTGCTTGGACGCTGAAAGCCCGGAGCTCGCTTTTTTAGTTTCTGATACGCTCACACTTAAAGTGAAACGGAGTATTGTGTTGAGAACATCCGATTTCAACAGAAAACTGAACTGTTTAACATGGTTTGCACGTGACATCATCGCACTATATGTGAGTGGACAGATATTTCTTTTTGCTGAGAAAATCAAGCCCGAGGTGCAAAATGCACACTGCAGAAGGTTCGCGCTCAGTGCAACTGATGCATTCAGAAACCAAAAAATATTTTGTCTTGGTGCATCGTCGTGAGGAACGGCGCGAGCGTCTGGCACCCCGAAAACGCGCTTTCTGGCAGGAGTGGTTTCGCAAACGAAGTAATTTAGCAGGATCACGCTGTCTGCTCTGTGCTGAAGATGCGGAGAAGAGGAACCTTTACAACAAAGTAGGTTTTTAACCCCTCCCCCCTCCCCCCCCTTTTTTTTTTTCATTTGACGACGCTCCTCCAGAGAATACTTTTTATTTCTGAGGGACTCAATCCTTTGTTTGGGGGTGCCAGTTCGACAATTATATTTGTGTCATTTGTTAGCACCAATTCTTCATTTCTTTTATTTTGCATCCAAAAACTGTGAAGTTTAAACAAAACTGCGAGAATTTGAGCGGCTGCCGACTTTCGGCTGTCCCTCAAAGGCCACTAGAATCTTTCTTTTCAGGTATCCCTGCCGTACACACTTGTAGTTCTATTTATCATCAGATTAATACGCTATATTCAGTCTTTTCAATACTTCTACACTCGGGGACAACTTTCTCAGACAGTTCAGCAACAACGAAAACATCTTTCAGTGCCTTAATGATGTGTACATGTAAAATAGTTCATGCAACGATTTTCGCACTTTCAGTAAATACCGTTAAGAGGTAATCCCTGACGCTGATAGCTGGCAAAAACACCCATCTGTTTTCCTCTCTGCTCAACGGCAGACGCAGAAAAAATAAAGGAAAGAAACAGCTTTCCCCTCCTCAACTCACTATGAGAACAGGCGGCAATGTGATCTGACGCTAATTGTATACCGCCAGTGTTCATCATAGTCATGCGCTGGGGTTTGCAAAGAATAAAGCACCGGTTGAGATCTAGGCTTTATTAGAGTTCGGCTATTCTCATCTTTGATTGAACACGAGCCAACACGAATCTTCGGCGATGCTGATTGCCAAGAACCCGAGCACTCGGCTCAGGCTCATGACAACCGAGTACGTCACGGTGTCGCATGACTCGTGGTGAAAAGTCGTGATGGCTAATGCCCCTGAATAAAAAAGGCAGCGACATCTTCTCCCTCCTCCTCTCACGCAAACACCTTTTATTTTTATGTGTTGCTTTTTTACACCCGCGCGTCGACGGTAGCGCCGCCTGGTTTGGCCCAAGATAGCAGGCGTCATTCTTCAAAGGATGTCGCTACTTTTCTGTATAAATGGGCTTTAGTTATGGCATGTGACGTCACGGTGTCAACAACGCTAATACATCTATATTCCGTTGCAATTCAAGAAGGTAGGGCGAGGGAGAAGAAGGCCGGGGAGGAAGAAGCAGGCGAAACGTTAGAGAAGAGAGGGGGAA
This sequence comes from Ixodes ricinus, assembly GCA_037355805.1. NCBI lineage: Eukaryota > Metazoa > Arthropoda > Arachnida > Ixodida > Ixodidae > Ixodes > Ixodes ricinus. The sequence goes on from JAZHYW010014071.1 coordinate 25,359, forward strand.
ATTGACGTTCTGAATTTAACTCGACTTGGACGCGGTGAGTAATGCGACTACGCCACGGGGCCACGTGACGTGACAATAGACAGTTTTAGTGGATCGTACGCTAAAGCCTTGCGTACGCAATAAAATTGCGGGTCGGGAGTGCGCGTGCGCAGAACGCAATAGAAGAGCTAGCGTATTGCGTACGCACGCAACGCTGGGGATTTTGCGTGGCGGGCTAGCGGGCTCTGCGGGACGCTCTCGAGAGATCTCGGACCCAACGAGAGCGCCAGTTTCAAGATGGCGGTTACCTCGACTGGCGCAGCAAGGGCGACGTGGTGTTTTCGAAGTTCTGTGTTACGTGAAATTGCGTGGTGTTCAGCTCGGCAATTCTTTCCGGGACCTACGGCGGTCGAATCAGATCGCCGTGCAGCTGAAGGAGTGCACAGTGAAAATGTTCGCCGCTCGGAATGTGCGTCAACGCTGCGATCTGCTCAACGCTAAGCCTATTCGCACAGTTCATCGCCGACGGACGAACGACTCTAAAAGAAATCGCCGAAGTTCTCGCTATGCACTGGACATCAGTAGGTCATGAATTTCATTCCGCGATAGCATTGATAAAAGCTGCCGTTTCCACGGGACGACTGACGGAGGCTCCGTGATCGAATTTGGCTACGCACTCGTACTCGTAGCCTCTGTACCCCGCAGAAAAGCGCGCTTGACGAGGCAGCTGCGGCTTGGTTTAATTTGAAATAAAATGATTGGACACGTTTTCATTTTCAATATTTCTTTCCAGGAGCATGGTTGCGCTATAAGCACGCGGAATTCTACGGCTCTAGCAAATTTAACCAAGATCATGCGCGGTGTTCACTCGAAAACGTAACGCACAACTAAATTCGGTCCGAGCAGGTCATTTTTAGCGTACGCTATACTATTGCGTATTGCGTACGTAAGAGCCAGCAACGCTATACTAAAACTGTCTAATATTTGACAGCGTGTCTTGAAACCATGACGTCGCGTGACCACGTGACACACGATTAATCGTAGCGCCAATAAAAAAGCGACACGAAAACCCACAATTTCTTATACATTGCAATTCGTTTATGACAATTTGATCACTGCATAGAAATGCAGCTGCCAATTTTTACTTCTCAAACACTCATTTTGTAATAAAAAAAAATTACCGTGAACCGTTTTGAACCGGTTACCGTTATATTTCTTTGCGGTTCAGTTCCGGTTCAGTTCCAAGATGGCGGCGAAGAGTTTCGGTTTGGTTCAGTTCCGGTTCGGCTAAAAATAACGGGTTCTGTTCCGGTCTTCGGTTCGGTTCGGTTCCGAGTTCTGACACTCTGAGCGCAATCCTTTGATCCGCGTGTTTCGCCGACAACATGGCCGACAGAGCAGCTCGGCGCGAGTCACGTGGTACTCAGGGTTCCAGGAGGCGGCCCGCCCTATGGGAGAATACATGGAGATCGACTCAACACGGCTGATTAAAAAATAAACGCCGAGTTCACACTTTTCGAAACTAGTCTGTCGTGAAGTTGGTAAAGCACTAAACACTTTATCAAAGTTTCCATAATATTGGATGCGTGTGAAAATTTTGAGAATGCAATTTCCAAGGCAATGGCGTTTGAAGCAGACGATTTTTGTGCGCAGCGGAGATGGACTTTCTGGGTTGGCCGGAGCGGGTCACGTGAACGCTGTGACGTCGCCGTGACGTTGACGCGTCGTCTGCTGCATGATGCCGCTCATGCAATTTTTTTACAAAAATTACGTCCTTACTTGGCACACAACTCAGCGCAAATGATTCTAAAATGTTCCTTTATTATGTCAAAAACTATTGTCGTTCCGTACATCTCCACAACATTGAAGAAACAACGATTTTCTCACGTTCCCCATGCATTTCTGACCGGAGTTGGAACCTCCGGGCGTTCGCCGCTAGTCGCCGAGAGACGGCGTTCTGGATTGCGCTACTCTGCTCCGAAGGAGCTATATAGTGCTCTACGCTGGCTCATGCTGTGCGTCTGCTTCAGCCGCATCAGCCGCCGCGCTTTGTGACGGAGCTCGCGGGGTGGGGTAACCAGGCGGTTTGTCACCCAGCGGGGCTGCTGAGGCAGCTGAAGAGGACGCGAGGCGTGACAGCCAGCGAAACGGCAACTTGCGCCCCTATCGCCGACTCCGGTTATCAGGAGTGAGTCGTACAAAAACGAGCAAAAGAGACATGACTGCCAGCATGAAGGGCGCGCATGAGCAAAGCGCGGCTTTTTAACGCGGCGGCGCGCCGTTGCACGCAGCGGCGATGCATTTCGGCACGCGCTGCCTTGCCCTGCAAACTTTCTCTCCCGACTGTACATAGCAGGGCAGCACTGAGCCTCTTGCCTTGATTTTAGTTCGCAACAGTGATTGGGGTCCCCTGCAAGAGCGAAAGAGTAGCGCGAAGAAACTTCACGAGTTGTGATCCAGGGCCGGCTTGCGAGAACAGCGTCTCAGATGAGACTGGGTGAAAGAAAGCACTGCAAAGGCTGGGGCGCGCGAGCGTCTTGAGACGCAACTTGAGTCCAGCTCAGCTCGTGCGCTGACTTTGGCATTGCTTTCTTTCCCTCAGTTTCAGTTGATACGCTGTTTCTAGCAGGTCGGCCCTGGCTGCTTATCATTACTTGCAAACGACAAGAGTCATGGTCGGTATAAAGCGCGTAGTGGAAGCTTGGATTTGTTGCATTATTGAACTAACACAGTGAAAGTGATCGCCTGACATTAAACGTATTTGAATAAATGAAATACAAATTAAAAAAAGTCGACTTAGGGAAGGTTTCGCCCATATGCAACGCTTTTGAAAGCGCCTTTCACGGGAAAGGAGTTTATTAGACCCCTTTCCTGAACGTCAGATTTGAGCCACGATGACTCGCTGTTTGTTGCCTTACCGTGAGACTCAGTAACTGCCTCTTGGACATAACACACTCCGTGAGTTGTCTGCGAGCAGAGTAGCCTTGAAACTGAAGATATCGAATCCCTGCACGATGGCGGACAGAACAGAACCGCGCAAAGTTGGAAAGCTGGAACCTTAAAAAAAAAAAAAAAAATGTTTCTTTGTTTATCTTGGTGTGGAGGCACACTTTGTCGTCGCTATATTATGTAGTTCATTATTTGCACCTTTCGTGGTGTCGGAACATGGCGGACAGCATTGAATAGCTTAGTTATAGCCTCGCTAGGTGTTTTGGAGAACTTGCTCGTGACCCTTGTGACGCGCTTCCTGCTTTTTTTTTTCTCTCGCAATATTAACTGTGATTTACCCCAAGAACGAGGAACAAGCGCGAGGAAATACTTGAAACAAGAATCATCGTCAGGGACAGAATCAGCGCCACTTTTCCTGAACTTCTCAACCTCGAATTTCAGCCACCTTTCAAAAGATGGCGCAAGTGCGCGTCATCTGCTACAGCATAAGTCCTTTTTGATCTTCAGAACAATTAGTACGCTTTAAAAAAAATTACAGTCATGGAAAGTGATTTCAATTAGAACGATAGAAGCTCTAATTAAAGAATCGTTTAAATAGCTGACCTCTTCTCTAAAACCGGTTCCTTGCATACGGAGTCGAGCTTAAAAATACTCCCGTGATTTAAATTAATATGGACAAATCTAATTATGAATACAACCAAACGAGCCCTACAGAGAACCAGCCTAATTCCTCTATCTTACAATTAAAAAAGAAAAAAAGATCAGATGTTAGAACGCTATTTGAGAAAACCAAGAACGCGTGAAGGGAATTCTTTGAAATTTTATCACAATCAAGTTGTGTTTAAAAGAAAACTGCTGGCGTTGCACTTCTAATATCTTTTATGTTGAGTTCCTATGTTTACCAGGAGCATGCTCTTAAATGTCGTCGCTGCGTTATGATGCGAAACTGAGTTACGACACTTGAAAGTCGTATAAAAGAGGAGTTTTTGAAAAAAAAAAGATATTAAAAATTGTGGGCGTACTAATTAAAAAAAGAAAAGAAACCACACGAGTCCTTCATCTATTCATTAAGAAAATAAGAACGCGACTTGGATGCATTACAAGTCTAAAAACTTGGAATGCGTAGCGGCATGTCTTTAAAAATATCAAAACTTGCACTTTTTGTTTTGTGTGCATTAAGTTTTGACAAATGCATGTCACATTCTGTACTAAAGACTCTAATGATGAATTGGCCATTTAGTTGCAAAAAAAAATTAAGAAAAAAATACGTGGCACGCGCACAGACGCGACATTTTCACTGTCAGCAGGAGCGTTAGCACAGCTGCCACTGGTGTTATGGTAGTGCGCGCTCCCTACGCTCAAAATGAATTAAATTAGAATGCGCGAGTGCGCCAAGATTCACTGTGACAGTTCGCGCAGCAAAACTATCATAGCTACTAGCACACGCACATATAGCTTTCCCCGAGAATACTTTATTCGGGCGTGGCGTATGAACCATTTTTGAAATTCGGGTAGTGTCTTCTTCCAGGTGTCCCATTGTTCTCCTTCCCGAGGGATCCGTTGTTCGAAGCAACCGAGAAATCTTTGTAAAACGCCAAGGGGAAAACAATACCACGAAATATACAAGGTTATAAGCTCTCAGGCTGGCTACCTCTCGAACGTTGCTGGTAGCCGCAACTTCCTGATGTAACCAGTTGTTGAAGTACTCTGTAAACGACATAATTTTCGCGAGGACCTATTTTTCGCGAATTTCAGGCCTTAAGAGATATCGCAAAAACCCACGCTTCCTAAAATATGCGAAATACCTTTGATGCGAAAGTTAACTGTATTTGCTTTCAACGTTGCCAAAAGGCCTAAGAGGAGAGAACGTCGTGTTGAAGACTGCCACTGCCGCCGAAATTGAAGACGCGGTAAGGGACGCGGTCGTGCGAACATCGGCCGCGGCGGCGTGACAAGCAACTCAATCGTCGATGTAAGCCTCATCGCCAACGAAGACAGGACAAGCGACTCCATCGCCGATGTGGACAGCGTGGCCAACAAAAATGCGACAACCTGTACTTGATGCTTGAAAGAATAAAAACACAGATGACTTTCACAGACAACCGCTCTTTCAATTAGCAACGACAAATGTTTATTTTCGGGCGCGAAAAAATGTTGGACGTAACGCGTTACTAGTAACGACGTTACTGGTAACGCGTTACATTTTTCGCTAACGCAATAACGTACTCGTTAGTATTCTGAATGACTAACGAGTTAAGTATTTTCGTTACTTTTTACGGTATCGGCTATCAAATTACGTTACTCGTTACTTTTGACCAAAACTGTTGAAATACATTAGGTATTTGGTAAAGGTCACGAGGCCTGATCTAACGTTTAGAATAGCAATCCTGTGCATAAAACTGCAGACGTCAGGGGAACTAAATTTAGGTCATTAAGCTCAATGGAGGATCTAGCTTCTCTGCTCGAGGGGCAACTACTTACGCTCGAGCATGCAATGCTCAGGCAATGCGGTATCTTGCTTCTGAACCTAAAACGGTGGGTTTTCCACTTATCAGTCCATCTATTCACCCATCCATCTCAAAATCCTGCACAAGCTTATCGCTGCACGGAACCAATATCCGTCACAGTAAACGTAAAAGAAAAAAGCTTTCTGATTAAAAGAGACATCCGTTAAAGGCGACCTTATCTCGCTTCTCGAAGGCGAAACAAACCTTCGGCTACCAAGTAATTCCGTTCGTCCTCTTCTTTTTTTTTTATAGTGTCATTACCCACAAGGTTTGAACGAACAATCGCATTAAAGCCCCCTCCCCTCCCCTCCCTCCTCTTCCCCCTGCTTTGTGCAGCAGAGGTGTGCCGCGGGGGGGGGGGGGAGGAGAGAGACATTCGTTTAAAAAGTGGACAACTAGTGGCGAAGCGATTTGCTCGTTTCTCTAGTTACAAAAAAGAAAACTTTGTGGAATTTTTACTCGCTCTCCCCCTCGCAGCCTGAAAGTTCCTGACCCACTTTCGTAGACACAAGAATCTTTCGCTTGATTAGTCTTTACTTCAATAAGGCCATAATAAAAAAATAAAGTTTTAAACCTTAAAAAAAAAAACTTACAAACACATAATTTTTTTTTTTGCAGAAAAATTAAGAGGTATTGCTGGTAAGAGGCAGCAAGTGATTATAACCAGTGTGCTGGTAACCGATGTCCTGTTCCACATAGTGAAGTAAATCAGTCTCTGGTAATAGTATGAACCGGACTGTTACTAAAACCGGCGTCAAGATGAGGGGTACGTGCTATTTGGCTGGTTGTGTTCCAGCAATCCCCGTTCGCATGCTTTAGTTTATAAAAGCCGATTGACTTTCGATTGGTCTCGTGAAAGTTTTCTCTTTCACGAGACCGAAAAGCATGTTTGTAAGCGAACACATCTCTGTCAAACATATGTACTCGAACACAAAAGTAACGTAAAAGTAACGTTCGTTCTTTTTGAAAAGTAATGGTAACGGTATATCGTTACGTTTGTAAAAAAGTAACGTAGCTCAATAACGCGTTAATTTTTCCAGCTAACGAGTAACACTACTTCGTTACTTTTTTCGGTAACGGGCACAACACTGCAAAAAATCCACGCGTTCACCAGAGCAGTGTAGGGCTGATGGAGAAGAGGTTACGAACGGAAGCGCCGACAAAGATTGAGCCACCGTGCCGTCACTGCCCATCTTTATCATTTTTCGTTTTCCAGTTCTGGCCTGTTAAATTATATTCCACATCTTGTCGCGGCTAACCATGTAGATAAGACTTTTTTTTTGCTTTTTTAATACAGAATGGTTTGATGATTTCACGTCCGAATCGCTGATGATGTGTTCCCAGGACCTTGGTGCTGCCAAGGTCATGGGAACACAACATCGTGGTTAAAGAAAAATGTGGTTGTCTGTGAAAGCCTTCCGTGTTTTTAATCTTTATATTTTAAGTATTCCTAATCGCAACACGCTCGCCTTAACCAGTCTACTCAATCGTCTATGTAAGAAGGAAGCCGCGAAAACAAAGTCGCATTTTCGTGCGAAGGCGCCTCCACGTAACTTTCAGTCACAAACTTGAACTGCGCCTTCGGCTTTGGTCGCTCGTCTTGTCGGCAACGTGGTTGTCATTTACTTTATCCGTATATGTACCAATTTGGAATGTCAACCAAGCTCCTGGCTCACGATAGCGAATCGGGACCAGCGGCGGTGGTACTCCTCGCGATCGCGGGCGCACACTTCA